>VZUI01047946.1:0-69363 GCA_013401135.1 Cettia cetti | reverse complement strand
TTCCCTTCCCTTCCCTTCCCTTCCCTTCCCTTCCCTTCCCTTCCCTTCCCTTCCCTTCCCTTCCCTTCCCTCCCTGCCTTGCTGTGCTCTGCAATGCATTTTGAATAACAAGTTTTTCTTCTAACAGCTATAAGGAACAGGTGATATGTGTTGTCCTGGAGATTCACTACTCATTTGTTTGGATTCACCCAGGCCCTGTGGATTGTTGGTTTCCACAGGAAAACTAAAATAGCTGATGCAATTTCCCCTTACTTTTAAAGCATCTCTTGAGATGTTTCCCTCAAGTTTCCCTCGATCCCTGACTTAACAAGCAGAATTCTACCTATCTAGGCTGATAAATATTGATGTTGCATTGATGATACTGAAATTGTATTTTGCCATAAGGATTTTAAGTTAATGTTCGTAATGTAAAACTTCAATTTATAATCTATATATATCAGGAGAAAGTGATTAATTAAAATCATAAGCTTTTTCTTAATTATGTATAGGAGTTCCAACAGTCTACTGCCATATTTTACTGAAGTAAAACACTAAAAAGCATTTTCCACTTAATATTGATGTGTTTTTATTATCATGTTTGCTGAATTCCCTCTACACATCAAATAGCAGAGAAAATAAAAGGGGGCATAAACAGTTTTAGAAAATTAATGCTATAGGGAATTAGCTGAAGGAGCTGGAAGGCCAGATTAAAACATTTTCCAGACCTGCTGAGAGCTTATCTTAAAACATGACCAAGATAATTGTTTTATTTTCCTCTCCTGAAACATCTGGAATAAGTTCCTAAAGAGATAAGAAGTGTATGCACAAAGTGCAACTGTGGCATAGTGTTACACTCCCACATAGCTTTTCATTTAATGTGTTTCAACTACCACCTGGCCAAACAGAGATGAAAATATAGTGAAACATGTTCAAGCTCGAAGAATTGTTCAATCTTTTGCTATTCCCTACCACTCCTCACAGGATTTGTCTCCTGTTTCTTTTTCTCAAGGGCTAAATGTTGCAGGGAATCACAGTTTCTAGTCAGCGGAGTAACCACAACAAAGCTCTTCTGGAAATGAAAGCTACATCCAGCCACTTCTGCTTTTATCTGTAAATGAAACACACTCTAAGCCTGTATCTGTTGTTGTAGGCTGTAATATCTAGGGGAGTTAGGCACCCTTTTATAAATCTCATCTTGGAAATCCCATCTGAGAATTATTTCCTTATTCTTTATGATTATAAGGCATTAGCAGATAAAAGTGTTTTCACTGGGATAACTTATTTGTAGCTGAGATTTCCCTTAATGAGAATATGCTCAGTTTTCTACACTGCCTGTTATTTACACACTGAAGATATAAATGCACACAGCTTGAATATACAGAAATACTTGTATTCAAAATAAATTACAATAAATTTTAGTTTAGACGGTGGTAAATTGTGACATGCAAAGGAAGTGCTTTTCAAATGGAAAGCTGTATTGTGCCTTTTTGCAGCAGCACAATAATACAGTGCTGTCCTTACCAGATACAACTGGAAGCAGCAGTGGGATACTGTGCTGGGTAGCTCATGAACATCTCCAGGCATTCCTTCCAGGGAAAGTATATGAATGAGAATGATGCAAGGCTTGCATATCCACACTTGTTAATTCTTAAAAAAAGGAAAAGGGGAATAATCATCCAATTGTAGTGAATATGTGTGTGACACAGAGAGATAACTCACAGCTTCTTGATGCTGCAAACCTACCTGCATAAATTCTGGTAGCAATTAATATAAAATGCCACTTTCTGAGCAATTCTGTTAGAACTGCCCTTAGTCTGCTAAAATTTTAAATTAAAGCTGAATGATTCCTGATTTGATGATCTAATTGCTTTGTATATCAGGAATTGGACTTCTTCTCCTTCAAAGAGAAAGACATGCCAGCAACAGTAAAATGTCTCGTGTCCAGTTGGAAATTACCATCAGGATTGTTGTTCCAAAGATTTTTCTTGGAACAAATGCAGTTTCTGTGATTTCCTCCTCAGCTTCTAAAACACTATGAAGAATTGAGTGAATGAGCCCAGAAGGTATACTTCAGCATCTTCTCCTTTAACCTCTTTATTCACAATTGAAGCTTCACAATTGAAAATTTAATGATAACAACAAATTCTACAGGCTTACTTTTTCTTTTTTAAGATAGCTTGTCAAGAACTGCACAAGTTTTTAAGTCAGAATTTCACTGCTATTTGAAATAAGTTTGCATTTTAGGAAAATCAGTTGCCTGAGGCAAGACAAAGTATGCCTTTTGTGCTGAAATGCTAACTAAAATTTGCGTGTGGCCAGACATTTGACTTCTTGCTTTGCTGAGCTTTTTGCTTTTCACTTGTTTTCAAGTAATTCCAAAATGAATCTCCTCTCATGTCTCCTTTCCCAAGAATTGTGAGTTAAAAAGCTACAGTATTTTAAACTATCAGTTAAATAATTGCATTTAATTTAACAGTTAAAATATTAAGCTAACCTATTCCTTTTATGTGACCACCTTGTCTATTAGAAAGAAACAAATAGAAGGAAAATACGGAGATAATCCCCACAGGAGTTACCAAGAGTAACAAATGTTCATACTAATGTGTTTCAAAGAGCCAAAGACAGATATTTAAATCCTGTTTCAGATCATGTGTTCTAAGATCACAAAGGCAGCAAAGCTCTACCTTGACTCAGGGTTTTCCTGAAAGCTAATTCCTGGATCCAAGTAGAGTTTTGACATGATTATAATTCAATCAGATGATAATGGTCCCATCTGGCAATAGAATAGCAAGTCAGCTGAGACTGATGATGACATTTTACCTTCTCCAAATTCCTCACTCAAGAGCTCAAAGGACCTATAAATTTGATATCCAGCTCTTCCTCCTCACTTTCTTGCAGCACAGCAAATTTTGAGTCCTTTTCCCTATTTTTGCTGAGCCTATTCCTACATTTCATCTCCTGATGTATGTTGTAAAATCTTGCTAATTTCCTCACTCTTCATAATCCAGCAATTTTCCCACCTTAATTTGGCAATGTGATGGCTTCTTGTATGTGTTTTGATTTTTAATGTGTTGTCTTTACTTCTTAGTAGCTTTAAGTAGAGAAGGAGTTAAGTATGAGCTTGCCTCAGTCTGTCCCATTTCTGCAGCCCTTTCCACAGGAACGAGGAAAGGAAGGCAGAGGTAGCTATGCTTTTTAGATACCAATGCAAACTTTCTCAGAGGTACCCTGAATGCCATTACTTGTGTTGTTTAGACTGGCATTTACTATCTGAATACATTAGTACCGTGCGCTTAATTAAAGTAAACAGTGATTAAAAGTCTGATGATGCTTCCTAATTCAATACCAAGGTCTGTACTCACAAGACGAGACTGGGACTGCAGTTTTCTGAGGAGTGAGGTTTGGATGTGAAGTTCCTTGTCTGTGTCATTTGCTTTTTTGCCCATTTGGTTATTCCCATACCTTTGCTGTAAGGGAGCTGTATGCCTTGGGAGGAGAAGATATTAAGGGAAAGAGGATTTAATCCAAGACACTTCGCTGTCTCCTTTCCTTCTAAACAGCTACCAGACTAAACATGAGGCTGCTTGCCTGTAGAAAGGGGGGAAGGTAGAAGGAGCATATTAGGGAAGGGCCAGGAACCTCCTAAGCTGACTTCATCCCTGACAAAACTGATACATGAAAAGATAGTATTAGGTAGAGAAGAATGCAGCATTTTTGATCTTGCATTACTGGAGATACAAGCAGTTTATCTTGCTATAGGAATGCTCAGTGTAGGATTCTTGTATTGTTGCTTGTTGTTCACCCAAATGATACACTTCTGAAGATAAAAACTTCAGCAATCTGTAGTGCTCTGCGAATTTCCCTAACAATTTTTCAACAAGCTCTCCTAGGCTTTATTTTCTTGGTGTGCTGGCAGCAACAAACATTGCAGCAGGTTTTTCTGTCTGACACCTCTTGCTTGTCCTGATCACTATATTTATCGACACACAGATTTGTTTTTTCAAATCTCAACTTCAATCATACTCATTCTCTCCTCCCTGAAGTTTGCTTGGCACTAATCTGGGTTTGGTTTGGGTTTTTGTTTTAATGACGCTTCAACAGAGATTGTTGAGTTTTGAAAACATAAACATCCCTTCCAGCCTATCCAGAAAAAACGCATTGGAACTTTACAGAATAATGCTCCATCTTGTAGGGTCATTTGATGGATAAACAAAACATGTACTCAGCTGATACTTTGCTGGAACTTATCTTCACTTCTAACATCCTTCCTTTGGCAAATTTTGTCACCCTCACTTTGCTGAATGATATTTTACTCCTCCAGTCATTCTGTACATCATAACAGAACTGTGAGAGGACTGTGTGCATATGTATGAAAGAATTTGATCCACCGTGCTGTTGGTTTGTTGCTGCTAGTATTGTTGGGATCTTTTTTCTCTCTTTATTGACTATTTAGTCAATATAAACTCAAAGACTTTTAATTTTTTTAAGATATGATATACTTCTAATCTTACTTAGTTTATATGAACCTTGCATTATGAAACTTGATTTTTTTCTAAGGAAATATTATAAAGACATTGTTGAGCCAGCAGCTCTGAATTATTGAAAAAATTTAGGGGCATTTCTTCTTTCAGCCTGTATTCCTATATCACTGTATCTGAGAGTCTAGATAGGGGAGGAGGCATTTGAAGTTGATTGGGAGATTCTCTTTCTTCTGTTCTTTCTAAAGAGTTTTTGGGAAGGGAGAGGAGAAATGCTTAAGCTCTGGGGTTGCAAGTTCCATATTCTTGCTCCTTCAGCATTAGGAGATTGCTATAAAGATTGCCTTCCCTGTGCTTGGTCTTGTTCCCACACTCCTGCTGTTGACACCATCACCTGCCTGCTCCCAACTCCCTCTTATCTACAGCAAAATGCAAATCTTGTTCAAATTATGATAGCGATCTCAACAGTAATAGCTATTTTGTTTCAAACCATCAGTCATGTACCCCTTGTGCCCAGTGTTGTCACCAGATACAAAGAATAGGCAGGTCAAATCAGCTCTCTTAAAACTAAGCCATTGGGTCAAGCCTAACACTGAAAGCCTGGGTTCTGTAAACGTTGAAGCTGAATTGAAGTTTTCCCACTTGGAAACCCTCATTCTTTGTGTGCAACAGAGAAGATTTGAGGGAATTGTAGAGATTCAGAATTTTAGAAATCCCCCAATATATGCTAGATCCATCCATAGAATCCTCTCAATAGTATAAAAAGCTTACTGGAGAGAACAGGTTTTAGGTTCATGCAACTTGTAGTAGCCAAAGTCTGTTTTCAGCCTTCTGTGTTTTTTCTTCCTCTCCTCACAGTTTGTTTCTCTGTGCAGCCAGTTTTGAGTCTTGCAATTTCATGTCTGTTCTTAGCATTGCCGACAGGGAGGTGGACACAAAGGGTGTGCAAAGGAAAGTCTTTCCTGTAGCATTCTCCCAAAGAGAACTTCTGCCATTCTGGGAAAACACTTTGGGCAAACAAGGAAAATCTGTGTTTGCTTGACACTGTTCAATGTGGAGTAAAGTGGAGGCCTTTAAAGCTTGAAGCCATAGGGCCAGTACTTTCCATCTACTGATGGTTTTATCCTGCTTCTTTATGTTGAGTATAGCCAATGTGGCTTCATTCCAGTACTTTGTAATGACAAAAGCACCATCTAAATAATTATTTTAAAATAATCAGATATAAACCAGCCATGTTGATAAATTGGTGTGATCTCCTTGCTAAGTAGTTGTTCAGATTTGCCTTGACTCAGTAGTCTCAGTAGGAAGTGGACCAGTAATTTAGCTTCTCTCCATTTTCTGACTATCTTGACCTCTACACCTTTTTTTCACATTATCGGGTGAGCATGGTATTTTCCACATACTAAGTAATACAGACAATAAGTGTATGTGTCTGTCTATAATTGGGAGATGTTAAGGATTTTTAATATATATAATTTTATTACTTTCTTCCACTGTGCGTCAAAGTTCCATGCAGAGTGCCTGTTTTTACTTAGCTTTTTTTCTTTTTATTACCCAGAACTTTTCAACCTTGTGTGATCTCTTTAAAATTCCCTTTAGAATACATAATTGTACTCGATCAATTTGTTAAAGGCTTTTGAAGTGTTAAAAAAGCTACATTAAAATTATTTTCTTTCAGGTTTTATGTTAATGAATATAGGTGCTATTCAAAGCAAAGTCAGTGTGTCAAGGGAACTTTAACTAAAGTTATTCATACATAAACTAAAAAAGGAAACATCCTTAGTGGAGGAAAATACATTTAATGAGTAAGTGCAGCACACAATTCCTCCTTTCAAAACTGTCAGTTCATATTGAACCTCCATTCTAGATATCTTACAATTACTTTGTCAACAGAAGGTAGAGTAGTGATGGATGATACATTGGTTCTTGAAACCAAACTTTCTGTGAGTTACTTAGGCTGAAACTAAGTGCTTTTACATTCCAGTCTTATTGATGATAGTGGTTTTATATTTATCACCCTGTCATTTCAGTTGACTGTATCAGCCTCTTCAGTGCAGGAATATGGACACTAATGGAGGTGTGTCCTTAGTGCTCTAAAGGGTCACAGACTCATTCCACTAACACGTTCACAGCTCTGTTATAAGCTCAGAAATCATTTTGCCATTTTAAACAGTAATCTGTGGCTGTAGGAGTATGAGGCCTGGGAAAAACATTTTCCTACTGGTCTTTTTAGACCATGCTACCTGTTTGACATTGAATAGGCTTCTTTCAACTTTCACTAATAATAATGTTACTGTTTTGCAACCTGCCCTATAATAATCAGAATTCTACCAGGGCCTTGGGAGTCCAGGATCAGATTGCAGCATTTATTTATAAGAAATTCTGTCAAGAATCAATAATAGTCTTGGGTCTCAAGTTCCTTCTTTAATAATACTTTGATATGATTTGTCACAAGCTAGCCCACAGTATCCACCAGATTTTATTACTTAGCTTGCAGCACAGTCTCTCATCTTTGAGTCATGAGATCAGCCATGGGGAGACCTTTAAAAAGCTATATTCTTTACTGTTTGGTTATTACAGAAAGTCTATATTACTCAATAATATCTTTTATAAGGTGTGCTGTCACATCTTCACATAGATGTTTAACCTCGATGTAGATATACTGAATGCCTGGAGGCCATTTTAGTGACATGGACATTGTTTTTCATGATTGGATGCCAAATGTATCAACAAAAACAACAGAAGTTGGGCCTTATTTTCACAGCTTGGTAGTTCTGACTGAATCTCATACAAACTGTCGATAGCAACTAAGATTTTATTTAGAGTGTAGAGTGTAACATTTTTATTACTTGAAAGTAGCAGGAATTCTGTGAAAGCAATTTAGATTACTTTCCACTGTAATATCAGTTCCTAAGGTTCTACTGTGTATCTCAATAAACAAGATCCTACTGTGTCACTCGCATATTGTGGTTCTAAATATATAAGATCTAACTCAGACCAGAAATTCAGATAGTTTCAGTTGGCATTTATTTAGACAGATGGTTTTTACAAAATGAATTATACGTATTCTTGACTTAAGGCACAATATGCTAGATTCAATGAAATTTTCAGTAAAGTTTGTTAACAAGTGCTTTGAGTCCATACTGTCTAACCAACTTGTGAAATTCAGATGCGTATCTTCCATTTTTTGTGAAATTAGGAACTGAGAAATCCAGGAGAAGATGGAGATTTGCTCCATGTATCTTGGGTGTCATTAGAGTCCTAGTAAAACAAATTACAGATAAACATGTTTTCATAAATCGTGGGATTTTTTCCAAATAGGAATTTAGGAAAAAAAAATCCTTTAATTTTAAATGCTTTTCTTAATAAAGTTTTCTGTTAATAATAGAAGTGAGCTATTGTGTATGTCTCTGAATGTGAAGGTTCTTTCAATTTGCTGTATAACTATGTTGTTTAGAAGATAAGGAAGCCTTTAAATTGGGGCATGGGTGAAAATTGAGTTATGTTTTTTTTGGGACCAGCCAAAGGACAGAACAAGGATAGAAGCATGCATATTTTTCAATACTGGTCATAGTGAGCATCTTAGAAATAAGTAGGTCTGATCCTTTAATTTTAAAATATTATATCTCTCTGGTTTATAATTTTTTAAGCCTGTCCCAGTAAAACTTGAAAAGCAGGTAGGTCTTTGGGAAAGTCAATCATCATGTATAGTAAAGCTACATGGCCTATTTTAGCTCAGAGCTAAGAATACAAAAGTATTAATAGATCCATAGAGGGCTGTAGTACAGATATAAAAATCAAAAATAATTCTAAGTTATTTATTAAGAGTGCTTAGTAATTGTTGAATTACAGAAAGGCAATCTTGAATTGATTCTAGAAATTTCCAGTGTTTTCTTTTGGAAATGTAACATTTTCGTGGATTGAAGTAGCTTCAAGACTGGAAATGCACATTGTTTAAAGACTTCTACCCATGAAAAGCTACTAAGATTTTTCCCTTAAAAAGAATTTAATTGATAAGTGGAGATATTTCCTTCCTTTGCATATTAACCTAAAACAAAGAATTTAGTTACAGATGCAGTCTAAAGTGTAGTAGTCCCATAATATCTGAAATGCAGTATTACTTTTGCAAATTTTTCAATTTTTTTTCAGGATCCTTGAAAAGCAAGTCCTCAGGAAATATAGCAATGTGTAATATTCATTTGTAATGTTAATTTTTAGGCACTCTAATCAATTAGTTTTGAAGCATTTAAAAGATTGTTGTCTAATTATGTCTGTGATGTTTGATTTACATTGAATGAGTGAACTAGAAATATGAAAAGATACCTTTTCCAATAGATAATTTGGAAAAGTTAATGTATATGGTTCCACCAGGGAGTTCATGTATTTGTATGCACACACACACACACATGCACATGCACATGTACACACACATATATGCACATGAATATACCTAAATAATAACTAGTTAAGCAATTGTATTTACCTTTTATAGTTTTGGAGCCATATGTACCATAGTCTAACTTTCAAATATCTGAATAATCTACCTGCAGGTAGCATTGAGTTAGAAAAAATGTATTTAAAAAGATATCAAAAAATAAACCTGGAGTAGCTTATGAGAAAAAATGAAATGGTATAAATTAGATCTAGACTTGAGCACTTCCTATGTAAAATAAAGGAGAAAAAGAATTGGGAAAGCTGTGAATCTTAGGGGGAAAAAAAAACCAACTTAGAAGTGGGCATTTAAGCATTAAAATTAGAAGTAGAGAAGTAGTGCAAATGTGTCTTCCTGCCTGCATTTCATAAGCTAACCTGTAATCTAACTTTATGAGAAAAAGAGACCATGTTAGCCCTAGACCTGCCTTTTCCAGCTTGACCTTAAGCCCACAAGTTGCATCTGTTTCATCAGAACAATTCATTCAGCCTGTACACTGCTCGTTTCCTTAGAGCTCTTATCACCCTCCCTGAGGAACCTAAGGAAATATGTCCATCACATGACCAAAATGCAGATGTGGCCTGTCTTACAGCCTGATTTATACCTGACACATCCCTGCCTAGCAGGTATTTGGTTTTTTTCAGTAGCCTCCTCTGTAGATGTGTCAAGAGAAAGGCCATCTAGCTGGCCCTCGGTCCCTGCAGAAAAGGGGGTGTTATTGGATGCATTTGCACAGCTTCCCCTTCCCAACAGGAAAAGGTTTTCTTCTCTAACATGCTCTGCCAAACTCGTGTTTTCATTTCCTCAGGTTTCCAGCAGTGTACTGGCTATCCCTCTAACAAGAGCATGACATGTGCTTACTTTTTGCATTGTTAGTAAGCAGGAAGGAAAAGAATAAAGAATGCACCAGTTATAGCTTTTTAATGTTATAAATGCATAGTGGACACGTGCATACTTTTTACAACTAGTAGCAGAGGCAGTCACTTCAAGATCCTTCATTGTTACTGGTCCTGGAGACCCTTACCAAGATACAAAACTAATCAAACTACCTCAGATCCTGTCTGAGTCTTTTTTTCCTTGACTTCCTTGCTATTTTTCTTTTTTCCTTGTGATTTAGCAGTCATCCTGAGAAGCCATTGGCTATTTTCATAGTCAGTTAGCTGTAACATAATAACAGGTTCTGTAAAACCTCTCAAAATTCAAAGCAAAACAACATGCATGGATACTAATTGTATGAGCTTGATGATCCTGTGAAATGTATTGTTTTCAGGCATCATTAGTTTTATTGGTAGCAGGCCAACTGTGGCAGAGATCTATTTAGCGTGTGATAGGAAAGCAAAGGAAAGTGTTAACTTGGGTTTTGATCTTATCAGCTTCAATCACTTCCATAAATCTGTGTTCTAGAAATGCATCTAAGTTTGTCCTAACTTTCCTGGGAAGCCCATATTTCCCTCTAGTCCCATCAAAGTTCACTTTATTAACCCAGGAGTTATAGGTTTCAGCAGAAATAAATTCTTTTAGCAGCAACAAAATGTACTTGTCAGGCTTTCCACCAGATTCTCTGAAAATCTCATTCTTTTGTGTAGGAGCCACATTTTGTATGCTTACCTCTGGCAGCTGCTCTTCTGCAGCACATTTGCCATCTCCTGCACCCACTTCCACACCAGTAATACTCAGGTATTCATCAGCTGGTGTTTGTAATCCCATCACCTCACTTAAGCATACAATTCACAGGGGTCAAAAGAAATGTGCCTTTTTTTTTTTTTTTTTTTTTTTTTTTTTTTTTTTTTTTTTTTTTTTTTTGAACAGCACTAGGACAAAATAATAACCACCGGAGAAAAATACAGGTTTTGTGCTCCTGAACATTTGCAAGAGTATTAAATGCTGAGTGAGAAAACAAAATTGTGTTTAATATAGAGGAGAAATACTAAATCCTGCATACTCATCCTTGGCTTTCAGTTGAGCAGAATAAACAATCTTGGTTTAGATAATGGCTTGTTTGCAGTTCTGTTCTGGTTACGCCTTGTGGAAGTATTCAAATTCTCTTGCTTAGAAGTATAAAAATGCCTTTGAAAGGGAGATCTTCCTGAGCAATCTTCTGATTTGCTCCTTAAGCAAATTTACCTGATTTGGCCAGATCTGTTAACTGATCTTTTTGATGTTTTCTTAGGAGGGTGTCTATGTTATGTTTATAAATGTTGCATGTATATCTCTGTAATCCTGGTATGGCTTCTCACAGGCTATTTCAGAGTTAAATCAGCTGTTCTGGCCTTAGATCTGAAGAACAGCATCAGGGTTTTGACAATCTTGGTAACAGACAATGGCTCATAGCTCTTGAATATTTACTTTGTGTAACCTGCACCAGAAGCTTCTTGATAAGTTGAGACTTTGGCCAGGATTGCAAGGAGACACTTTGAAATTAAGAAGTTGAAAGGAATTAGAAGGTAATCCTCTGCTGAGCATCTGATTCCCAACAGAACAAAGTGAGGGAGTGAAAAAAACACCAAAACAAGGAAACCTAATTTGAACTGTTCAGTCTCCTGAAACTAAGTGTAGCTGTGTCTTGAGTATTCTTATATTTCTAGAACTTCTTTTTTTCTTGCTATGATATTCTTGTAGCTAATTCCATTTCTTCAACTGAACATCATGACATCATCATGGTCACAGAGGGAATGGATGGGCACATCTACACTGCACTGTGCTGTAGAAAGCAATATAGCTACAGCAGCATGGGGCTGTATACTTCCCAGGCTGAATTCCCTTCAAAATATAAGAGAACTCATTTAAATTTAGCTCCAGGATCTATATATTGCTTTACACTTTTCTATGACAGAAGATAAACCTGGTACACCCTGCTGGGATTAACATGGTTGATAATCAGGCATTTTGGTAACAGTACCAGCTCAAACTCAAAGTTTCATTGTAGCAGCTAGAAGATTTGTGAGTTCAAGTTGGAAAGAAACGAGACTGGAAAGAAATGAAAAGAAGAGCTTCATCTCTGACCTACAATTGTGAGTTCTTGGGAAGTAAATTCAATGCACTGACTTTGACCTGAAATGAAGATGATTCTTGCGCTTACTGTGACTCTGCTGCGTGATGATCTTGTATTTGTTCACCATACAGAGAAGCATGGCAATTCCTAATTCCTCCTGAAAGGAAATCACTGTATTAGAATGCTAGAAGTGCAGCACTGGAACGTGCATTTCCAGTAACTCATTCATTAGCACAGACTATCCAAAGAAGGAACATGCTTGCTGCACACTGACAAACTCAGACCATTTGGCAGGTCCTGAGGTTTTTCAGAGGTTGGCATTGTGACATGGGCTGAGCTTTTAACCTTGCCCACAACATTAATAAAATTTAAACTGAAAGAATACATACTCCAAGCAGGGCATGTTCCCAAGTTTGTGCCAAGGTCTAAGCTGTGCTGTACCTCAGGACTCTGAGCTCTGAAGTGCTTATTAATTTTTCCCTGTAATTCCTAATAAAATTGTGTTGCTGCATGAAAGCAACAAGGGCCTCTTTGATAATTTACCCTGTGCAAGTTCAAATCCATGTTAGTGAAACGAACTGTCTGCCTTATATTTCAAAAGTAATGAATTCAAATTCTGCTGGGATTGAAATTTTATTAGAAATTCTGCATATCTTCTCTTCTTATTATTTATGGGTCAAATGGATCATTATATTGATTGATCAACACTTAATTTGTTATTATCCATAAGTACACAGCAAATAATGAAAATACTGTTACTTTGTTAAAGAATCATCAAAAGTGATAGTAATAAGATACTTTTCATATTAATTTTTTGCATACATGTAGATGAACCTTGTATATCTCTGGAGCTTTGGCTGACCACTCAAACATCTGGCAGGAAAAGCTGAGTAATAAAATAAGTCATATATATATATACACACACTAAAGCCTGCGTTTTTAGCAGTGCTCACTGTAAAAATAAACAACATACGGGGCAGTAGGGTTTATGATAATGCTGTAAGTTAATAATCTTCAGCACAGCAACAAACTTTTGATATTGCCATGCACCTCTGTTCTAGGAATTAGGTCTACTTTCTAGCTGGAAAGAGGAGAGGCTGGGAATTTAGTTGTATTTATTTATATTTATTGATTTTTTTTTAAGTTATAACTGATTCGCCTGGATTTGTTAGGCTCATTTGCTCCTAACTTTCACTGACTGACAACTCATAAAATGTAGAGGTGAAACATAGCATTCAGTCCACGTAATGTACGTATGCATATGTATTATACCAGTAGTTGCGAGTCTTGTGGAGACACACTGGGCCTTATTTTCAAAGATTCTTAGTGCATAGAAGTCCAACTGAAGCTTATGAAAGCTGTAAAAAACCACGTTCCTGAAAATTGGGAGCGTTTTTCCTAGTGAGAGTAACCAGCCTCTACCATTAAGAAAACCTATAAATTAATTGTTCTGTGTCTCCACTGGCTTAAATATTGCCTAAAGTAGGAATACTCTTGTCATGATGCAAAGCAAAACTGAAAAGAAAAATAAATTCCTTTTTTTACTGTTACAGTCACATGTATCAGAGTTAAATGCATTATAGATTGAAATGATTGGTTTATATATTTTATCGATAATGCAGAAAATCAGGCATCTCAACATATATAATGTGTTTTTTTCTACTGAGCTGGCCTACACGAATGCTCAAACCGTACCACAATGGGTTGTTCATGAACAGCAGCACCGATGCATGTGATGTTTTTTTTGCAAGTTGTATCCCAATTACCTTTACCTCTGCACAAAACCAACTCACTGTTCTTTTCCGAGTGTATTCCATGATGTGCTATCACGTGAGACTTGTAATTACTTCATGTGTCTCATAAATCCCTCCACAGTAACCTTGACTAATTACAAGTGGGCAAGCTAACATATTGTGGTTGGCACTGAACTCCTCGCAGACTGGCCACCTGAGAGGCCAATGGTCCACAGAATTTTTAAATTCTCAGTTGAAACCTTTCTTCCATGGAAGCACCATTTTGTCTCTTTACTACCCAGGTGCCAGTTTTCATGAAACTTATGGCAGACTTTATGTCCTTACTGTTTCTACAGTTTTGCCCCCTCCTTAAAGGGGGTGAACTGACAGATGGGTGAAAGAGCAAACAGTGAAATGTTGTGTATTTTATCCCTTGAAAACCAGGCTATAATTATATAGTAAACTTCATTCACAAAGCATGATGTATCAAACAACACTCACAAAGTTATATGACAAGCACCACTCACAAAGTTATGAAATACCTTATAAATATGAAAGATCTTATAAATATAAAAGGTGAAACTCTGATTTATGCCAATAATCTCTTCAAGCACTAATGTTTGTCTAATGGATTCAGCTACCAAAAATTATTGCATATGCTACAGAAAGCATTATAATTTGAGACCCACCTGTGCCATTATATCAAAGCTAAAATTATTCCATGAGACTTTGGAACATTCCATGTTGGTTGATGCTACATACTTTTAACTAAAAGCTTCTCCTTTCACTTTACATCAACAGAAGTGGAACAATTAATGCTTCAAAATACAAGAGAGGCTTTTGTTCTTGTTTAAATTTTTGTACCTTAGCTTGAAAGGTATCTTGAGCTCCTTTGAAGTTTCCCTTTAATATACTGCACCCAAACCACTTCTTTATAAGAGCCTCATTTAACTTTCACATTTTAAAGATCTTTCAATGCAAGCCCAAATGTAACAAAAGAAAGTGATAATTGTTGGAACAGAGTTGTTAAATAGTGTAGACATTGAACCTTATGGAAGCCACATCCTGAAAGTATCTTGTGCGACCCTGGCTTTGGTATATAGCTGGCAGGTAGGTCACATCGCATAGGATTTGCTTCATGCTCTAGACTAATGTTTTCTTGAATTATTAATCAAGTTTAATAATTCACAGAGACCCCAAGTCCACTGAGCTTGTGTGGCCCCTTGCAGAGAGCCCCACTTGCTGCCAGTGGCATTCCCTCAGAGATCTTCTTGTGCTTAAATGCCAATTCTCTAAGTCAGGATTAGACTTCTGTAGCTTTCCCTGGGCATCGGATCAGACATACAACCTTGGTAGAGGACTGGGTTTTCTCCTGCCTCTATGTGAAAACAGCTCCCACCCAGCTGATAATAACAAGAACAATAACTGAAATGCTGATTTGAGGTTTCACTGAAGCCCCTTAGGACTGCAGGCAGAAGGTCAAGACAATCAACACTGAAGAGTGCAGGATTGTTTGCAATTCATCCCAATTAACTGCCCTGGCACGATTAGTGGCCATATAGCAGTGGTATTCCTGCCCAACAGCAGGGTATGTAATGGAGCCTGGAGAAGGTGTGGTTCTGTATCCCTATTCAATTCACTGAATTCCTTGAGAGTAATTCATGATAGCCAGTGTACAGTTTATTTAATTTACCCTATTAGAAATGGGTCATTTCAGATTTCTAATGTCTGCTTTGAGTCACCAGAGTCTTTGAGGCTCTGGTGCTGTCATCAGACTTCATTGTGAGTGAGCAAATCTTGATGTCACACTGTGGTTTATGAGTCATATATCATGTCTGTATTTCATCTTGGATTTGTGCTGCTATACAAACCTAGTGTTGTGGGAATTCACGCCATTTCAGACCTCTGAAAGTTTAATTCTCATGCACTATACTTATTTTCTTTCTTTCTGAACTGGGTCAGATGTCCCTTTCTGTAA
This sequence comes from Cettia cetti, assembly GCA_013401135.1. NCBI lineage: Eukaryota > Metazoa > Chordata > Aves > Passeriformes > Sylviidae > Cettia > Cettia cetti. The sequence continues at coordinate 53,771 of VZUI01047946.1, read as the reverse complement.
TAATTTAATTAACGCTTTGGAATAATGATGCATTAATTAATGCCAGATTACAATGAAAATGCTACAGAATTACACTTTATATCAACATTAATGCAAAATGAGTTCCTCCTGGATAATATTTCTTACAGAGAATACAAAAAGAGATAATACTAATTAGGCCATCAATTTAAATTTACCATAATTTCAATCCATGTCACTTATCTGTTCTCTAGCACAAAACCTTCTGTTCTGCCATACACTTTTTGCTGCATTGATATTGGTATGGCAGCCAGACTGGGAGTAATTTATAATGTACATTCTTATACACTTCTGTACTGTAGTCCTGGGTTTGGTGTCTGCATTGTGGAGGATTGAACTTTAAAAATCACGTATAGGTTTAAGAATGTTCTGACACAGATCTTCTTTGGGTAGAGAAACTTCACTGGCAAAATACCCCCTCACCAAAGGCGTAGGATCCTGTGTCATGCATGGCACATTATTAGTCTGAAACACACAGTCCAGGTTACTCTAATGCTTCCTGGCATGGCCCAGATTTGCTGCTGCAAATGCAACATCTGCAAAGTCATTCTTTTGTGAGCATTATTATTTTAACTGCTTCATGCCAGAATGTTAGGCAAATAAGAAATCAAGCTTTCTGTTCCCAAGAAGTTTCAGTCCAGCTATGTATTTCCACATCCAAGAAAAAAATGTTTTTTTTTAAAAGTGTATCTCATCTCACTGCACTTTGGCACTTTGGTGCTTTTTTCTTTATATGACAATCACCTAGATGCTGCCTTTTGTGCAGGTAAGAAAAGAAGATTAAAAAGACAATTCTGAAATGCAAAGCATGAAAAAAAATTAGCAAAGATGATTCAATTTCAATGACCAACCAAAGCAGCTTGCTTTCCTTCTCTGGCAATTTGGTGGAACCTGCTGGGTCACCAGTTGGGGGTCCTTGTTCTCCCACGACCTGTGCCTAGGACCAACAGAGACCAAGTATAGAGACCCTCGAGGCTGATTTGGAAGCACTGATGTTCATTTGGAATTCCCGAGGTCTGCAGGAACTTAGCTGCACTTCTGTCCAGACTATGTAATGAAAAGTAGTCAGGGATTTGAAGTCATGTCATTACCAGCACATGAGGAGTTTGACAGTTCTTCACACACTGTAAATACATTTGGAAGCTATAAAAGGAATTTCTTTTTTTGTTTTTACAGACTGCAATTCCTTTAGAATTTGCTGCATGATGGATTTTAATATATTTGGGGATTTTTATTCCAAAGACAAAGAACACCACATTCTGAAGTTCCCTGTGAAACTGACTCATTGCACATCGCTAGTTGCTTTCTTCAAAAACTCAAACATCCTTCTTCATAGAAGTATTTTGCTCAGTAGATTTTAACAGGATGCTTTTATACTAGACATTTTTACTAATTTTATTGTATAAATTTGAGTGATTTATTTCAAAACAGAAAATGGTGTTAGAGTGTGTTCACCAACAAGGGAATTTAAAGAAGCATTTGCCACTCAGCAGATCTGATCAGGAGAGTAGCTGTGAGGAACTGCAAAGCAGTGGCAGAATTCAAAGAAAACAAAACCCAACATAAATGGTTCTGCTTTATGGAAAAATGTTCCAGGCCACATAATAGCCCAGGAAATTATTTTGTTGGCATATTGTGTATCTTCAGAGGGGGCCATTCTTTTTTAATAGACATTCTGAGTGAAATGTATGTCATGTAAAGAACAAGCCCGTATCCAGAGAAATGACATAGCCCTAAATGACATAGCCATAAACCAGGAGCTGTGGGGGATTTGACCATGACAAAACTACCTGGAATTCTGCATCAGAACGAATTTCACATATTGTACTTTGGCTTTAGAATACTGCTTTCTCTGGAGAGCTCCATTTTGGTCTCTCTATCACATGGGCAAATTGAGTTAATGCACAACCTCTTCTCCTTTGCAGAATTTATTTGGAATTTAGAAAAGGTCAGATATGTAAATCTGTGTGATTTGTTTTATGAAACTACCTCTTTGTTTGGGACAGTTCACTATAGCTGACCATCAGTGTGGAGGACTGTTAAAAGAATATGGATTTACAAGTGATAATTTGAGCAGATTTAAGAAAATAAATTTTTCTAGGAGCAATCTATTTAGGGAGAGGAACAGACATTTTTAAGAACTACTTACTGAGTAAGCTCTCATCATTAGATGGGCCCATAACTCAGTGCAGAGTAGACAGTTTACTGGAAAAACTATGATAACTACTACATGGACTGAATAGATGTTGGTCCCACTGTTCTGGAATTAAGAAATCTGAAAAATCTTTTCTATCTGTGACTTCTGAGAACGGGCAAAGAATGGTTTTTGCAGCTCAGGACTCAAGCCAGTATAATAAAACAGCCCTGTATAGTAAACCAACTTTGTGCTGAGGGAAGATTTACTCTGTGCCAATCTACACTGCTTTCCCATCCCAAGTGTTATTAATCCCTTACTTTAAGAAGCAATGAAGTGTATTCAGAAAAACATAAAGAAAAGTGAAGTTTTTTTTTAGATTTCATATGTAACATCAACTAGAAACTAATTGGATTAAATACTGTAGTAAAAAATGCCACACTGTTCCAGACTTTTTGTTGAGGTTGCCCATATTCAATATGGTTTGGTTTTTTCTGTTTAGCTATTCACATTGTATTTTTTTCTCATTAACTTATATGGTCCCAAAATGAAGAACTTTTAATCTTAGTCTTTTAGATGATCTTAAATTTTTATTGCTAAGAACTGTATCATGGAGATACAAATAAAGTAGTTTAGCTGGACAGCTGATGGTACTGTGTTTAGTTCAAACGACAAATGAGTGTCTACAAATGAGTATCTACAGGGGACAGAAATAGGGTTTGATGCCTCCCTTGAAGATGACATCTTTATAGAACATAAAAACCTAAATATGTAGATGTCAGAGTTAAGTTCAAGTGTTTTAGTACCCACATATTTAAGTACTAGGCATTTTTTCTGGCACATTTCCAGCCTTAAATCAGATGTGGAATACTTGTAAGGTGGTGGCTGATAGAGGATTTCAACAGCTTGTCAATTTTAAGTTTACATTTAAGGCTTCTGAAGAACATCCTTCTTCTGTGACAGCACCCATACATTGGTAACACCTGCCTCTTTCCTGTTGATCACACCTGTTCACACTTAAGTGCATGAACAAATCAACCAAAAACCTTCTGGTTCTTTTTCATCTGTGTTAGTACTGGTAGCTCTGTGCATAATAAATTATTATGTACAATGTATTCCTTATTTAAATCAGTTTTATTGAGTACCAAACCTATTTCTGGTCATATTACTTAATGATCCCTCTAACTCCGGAAGGATAATGCTAAGAAAACTGTTTCACCGGTATAGGTAACTTTCGTATAATACCATTCCCAGTCTTATGAGTGATGTGTATTTAAATTTTGTCCAACAGTAAGAAAGTTCATGTTCATATTGGCTTTCTGTCTTCAAGTCTATGAAGGGGAAAAGCTTTAAAAGAGCTGACTTGGAAGGTTACACTGTTAGCCAGAAAACATGGGGCCCTTACCACAGTGCTGAATGGAGAGGCACAACACAAATAATATCAAGCTAATTCCAGAAGGGATAATACATCTGCAGGAAGTGGGGCTGATCATAGGAGGTTTCTAGCATGGATTCGGAAAGCGAGAGAGCCACCCTGATGCTACACCTGAGTTTATACATTCTTCATCTTGATGGTGGTAATTAATCAGGGACAGCGCTGCACTGATGATGGGATGGTGCTTCCAGTCCTATGGCATTGGTACATGCAAGTGTGGTTGTAATTATGTCAGAAGTCACTGCAGAGATGTTTGTCACAGCCAAGACAAATATTAATAACACCAGAGTTATATACGCAAATTTTGCTAGTGAATGACTACTACAATCCCTACTCACACACATTCATCAGAGCTATACTACATAGATTTGCTAATGACTATTGAATATTTCAAATAGCTACATTGAAAAGCAATGAATAAAAACTGTAAGAATCGGAGAATGTTGAATAAATTCAAAGAAATCATCAAGTCATTATAAGATATCTGCTTATGGATATTTAGTAAACAGTAGTTTTCTAAGTTATTTGCTATGCATTGTTTATTCATCTCTAAAAAGTATCATACAGTATAAATGGTATTTTTATTTCAGCTCTTAGAACATAAAAAAAATCTTTAGAAGCTAGCTGAGAATTTTGCAAGTGTGTCTGAATGCCAAATCAACTGAGGTAAGTTGGAGTTTATGTCCCTGAACATATTGTACCTTCAGTGGATAAGGCAGAGCTTAAATATAGATTGAAAACCACAGGCTATTAAGTATCTAGGAATATTTTACCTTCTGGAGTTGAAGTCTACAACTAAACAAAGAGGTAATGTGAAATACAGTGAAAAAAAAATTCTGGGTGGTCTCTGCCACATAGTGTATTGTGTGGTGGAAAAGACTGAGAGCAGTAAGAGAGATATTGGGACCAAACCTGACATACTGTATACATTAAATATCTTGCTATGTACCATCTGAGAAATGTTCTTTAAGGAACTTGTGGGCTGGTTAACAAAAACTTTATGACATTATAGAAAGCCCAAAATCTGGGACGAAAATGCTAGTGTTAGCCAAACTTTTAGGTGGAGCAAATTTTCCAGAGTTACAAAAATATTGTTTTTTTGTGTAGCCAAGGAAAGGACGCCATGTAAGTGGATCTCAGCCCATTTGGATAGCCTATGAAAATGCACAAACGTACTTTTTCATTTGATCTCATTAACAAGGGTGAACTGAAAAAAGCTGCATGCAGTGCTGAAAGCTATGGCTAAGTAGATTTTAAATCATAAAGAAAATGAAGGGGAAAATACACAGTGGAAAGATAGGAAGCCCTATCAAACAAAACTAGTGTAAGATTAGTTTGATTTTTGGTGGGGTTTTTTTGTTGGTTTTTTGGTTTTTTGGTGTTTTGGTTTTTTATGTGTTGAGGTCTTGGCACCAGTAGACCTTAGGGCTCCTTGGCGCTGCTGAGCCCTGCCTGCCCAGCCCAGGCCCAGCCCTGCCTGCCCAGCAGCTCAGCTTGGCACAGCTTGGCACAGCTTGGCACAGCCTGGGCCCAGCCCTGCCTGCCCAGCAGCTCAGCTTGGCACAGCTTGGCACAGCTTGGCACAGCCTGGGCCCAGCCCTGCCTGCCCAGCAGCTCAGCTTGGCACAGCTTGGCACAGCCAGCTTGGCACAGCTTGGCACAGCCTGGGCCCAGCCCTGCCTGCCCAGCAGCTCAGCTTGGCACAGCTTGGCACAGCCTGGGCCCAGCCCTGCCTGCCCAGCAGCTCAGCTTGGCACAGCTTGGCACAGCCTGGGCCCAGCCCTGCCTGCCCAGCAGCTCAGCTTGGCACAGCTTGGCACAGCCTGGGCCCAGCCCTGCCTGCCCAGCAGCTCAGCTTGGCACAGCTTGGCACAGCCTGGGCCCAGCCCTGCCTGCCCAGCAGCTCAGCTTGGCACAGCTTGGCACAGCCTGGGCCCAGCCTGTGTCTCAGCACATGGCCGTGGCTGGGGCTGCCCTGGTGGGTGGGACAGGTCTGGCTGCAGGCCAGGCCCTGCCATCCCATGGGGCCGCTGCGCTCCCTACCCGCCCAGGCCTCGGCAGGAGTGCGGCTTGTTGCAGTGTTGGTGTATATCAGAGCCATGGAACAGCATCTGTTCCTCTCTCATCTCCTTGGGAAACCATGTTGGTTCCGATCAGAGCTCCAAGCACTTGCAGTCACAACCGCTCTGCAGACAGTGAGACATACTGTGGAAACTCCTCTGCTTCTCCACTAGGACTGACACAGAGGCCTTGTAAGTAAAACACAGACTTCGGCTAATTTCTAAGGGGTTTGAGTAAAGTCCCTCAACTATATATGTTATGTCTTCCCATTCTCTCTGCTCACTTGAGTCTTCTCAGAATTGCCACTCATAAGCACCATAAGCACCACAGCCTTAAATGCTGAAGGGAGGCACCAGAGGAGGGTTACACAGTGAATGCAAAGGAGTTGTAGTGTGCTGCCTCATTGCTGCTCCTTTGTCTTTGATTAATGAGACAATAAACACCCATGAGTACTGCTAGGGAGACCTCAAAAGATGTGGATAGATGCTTGTCTTATGGCTCTTCAAAGGGCATTTACTACCTTAAGTATTCTATGATTGTAATTTTCATTGACGTTTGGTGGCTCTATTCCATTTGTATCGGTATCCAATTACAACTCAAATATTTGCACTTGACAGCAGTTTTAGACTACATAGTTAAATGAAAAATTAACCAAATGCAGTACATACTTTAATAACAATAAGAGAATTTTTTGAGGAACAACTTCTGACCCACCAGGATTATTAAACATCCTGTAGCATTTTTTGTAAAATTAGTCACAGTGTCTTTCTGAAACTCAATTTATGTTATTACATTCTGCCTCCATAAATCACCCTACGGTATCAACTGAATATAGTACTCTTCTGTCACATATTGTTGCAGAAAGTTACAAAGCTGTCATGTTCCACCTCAGAAATGGACCCACTTTGCTAGAATGTAATGCAGTTCTATTACAAGATTTGGAACTTTTTGTTATTTTACAATGCAGTATATTTGCAAGAGAATCCATTACTTTTTTCAGTGCTTCTTGGTGTCTTCATCTATATAAATGAATGTAGAAATGATAAGTATCAGTATTTTGCAAAGACACTGATTTCCAAAGATTTTTCCCTAGGACTGAACACAAAAGAAAGAAAATCATACATTTCAATTTGCACCAGCAAAGAACCAAATTTCTAGTTTTTCAAATGTGATTATTTACTCAATACATTTTGTTTCCTGGCAAATCTTGCAGATGATGCAATAAATGTCACTCCTTCCTTTTACTCAGCATCAAGTGAACAGATCATTCTTCTCCTTTATACTTTTCTTTTGACTGAGAGGAAAGCAGCAGCCCTGCTCCTCTTCATTATTATATATCTCATATGTTTTCCAGAATGGAGATATAAACCTGGTGCTCTATCCAGATTCAAGTGTGAATAATTACATTCTGCCTACCTAAATTCCCACAATGATTACATTTGGGTACAGTATATTTCTTAATTTCCTGCTCTTGGGTCTGTTTTGACATTTATTGAAGTTAATGGAAAGTTCTCAAAGAACTTTTTCAAAGTTCTCCTCTGGTGAAGGAAAATGTCCATAAACTATGGAGGAATTCTGTTGTGATATTAAACAGCTTGAGTGGACATAAGTAGAGTTGTATCTTATTGTGGATTGCTTGCATTGCCTGTCTTTACCAGTTTGGAAAACTCTTCCTGTTTCATCAATGTTATGTGCGTATTCAAGATTTAACAAGTGGCAATTAACATATTTTTAGGTCTTCTGCTCCAGACATATTATCTTATATATGTTAAATTTACAGATATATATGGTTGATCCTGGTGCCACTGATTTTCATGAAGATCTTTCTTTGGAGTTTAGTGAGGATATCTAGGTAATATCTCAAAATCAGTAGAGGATAGTAGCCTTCTCATGTGTAGAAATTCTGTTTTTTCAGACATCTGTGGATGTCTGGAGAAAAAGAAATAGAAAAGCTGTTCAAAAATGGAATTAAAATCTTTCAAACCCCGCATTAAACTACAATAATCTACAATACTATATGGTTCTTCATCAAGACATGCATGGCATTGCAAGTAATTCTTGCTTTCTTAGCAAAACTTGGAATTTTTCCAAAATATATTTTTGGTTTTTCTAGAGATAAAAAGTACAGGTTTTGAACTCTTCTCAGTTGTTTCTAAGAAGTTCTTCAGAGGATAAAAAGAGAACAACTCAAAATAGAGGCGGACCGAATTGTAAAATTAATTCAGGCCTGAGGTTTCCTAATTTTTTACCAGAATTTATTTTATTTAGAATTTTAATAAAGTGAGGGTCACATCTATTGAAACTAGATTACTCCAGGCTGGAATGTATTTGATATGGTTGTTCCCATCTTCTTTTCTCTCAATGATAATGTTTTATAAGTTATTCCATTCACTCTCATTCTTGGGAATTTTTGTTCATATTCTCTTAAGCCAGACCCAGGCTGGGGTAGGACACAGACCATCTCTTTATTCCACCAAAGTCTGTGTCATGTACTTTTAACCTTGACCTGAGCTATTGGCATAAAAACTGCCTGTATTATAAGTATACTACATTCCTTTCCTTTGTCCTTAGACAAAACTGGGAGTAGGGCTGGTGTAAGTGGTGACACCATTTCTCAGAAACCAGCAGAAGAACTCTGCAATGAAAAGCTGTGAAGATAATCTCAACAATTTAATGTTGTGATTCTTACTGTGGAGTTGGAGGTCATCTTGATTCAAGAGCAAAATCAACAGTCTTGCAGTGTCACATACAGCATTTCTAATAATTTAAAAATCCTCTAAGTCAGAGATGTGGTACAGCAAAGCAAAACCCTTCAGACAAGAAAGATGCTTTTATTTTATTTAATTTTCAAATGTTTCTGCAGCTTGCTAGCTTCATAACCCAGGGCAAGTTTAATTAAAGTCAATGAAGCAGTTTAAAGTGAAGAAGAAATCAGCATTAGAAAAAGTGTTGATTGTTTTCTAATTATGCAATGGACTTTCTCTGTAATGGATTCTTGCCTCTTTAGCTCTAGATAAAGCCTGATGTCCAATGTAGACTGGAGACCTGGCAAATTCCTTACTAAAATTTCCTTACCAGTTGCTTATCTAGTTATCTTAGCATCCTTGTGACATGATCGATTTCATTGCTTTTTGTCAACTGTTGGACTAGGTGGATATTATCTTCTGAAGATTGTAACAACAGAATAGTGTAACATGCAGGAGAGTTTGCATGTAAAGTTTGACAATATCTTAGTTTATTGATTGTTTATTCAGAAAGTGAACCTCTATGATACAGTTTAAGTGTCTAGATTCAGCCTGGCATTTGCAAGGTGTTTGCCAAGACAAAGCTACATGTAAAACTCTCAGCCTCCAGCTGGTGCATCTTTGACCTGGATGTGGCAGTGAACACATTGTGCAGCTCATCAGTCCACATAAAGTAAAGGACAATCAGTATTTGCATTATCCAGCTCCTTTAGTCTCTGTTCATATAAAACATTAAAAAGAATCCCAAACATTCCTGCACAGAAGAATTTAAACACAGGCTGGTATTTATCCTACAGATTTGCAAAACAACGAAGGACTACAGTGGAACTTATTCTGTGGTATGCCAGTTTTCTTCTTGGTAAGTCTGTAACACAGTGTATAGAATCACAGAATAATTTGGGTCAGAAAAGACTCTTAACAGCATTGAATCCAACAGTAAATTCAACATTGCCAAGTCCCCCACTACACCATGTCCAAGGGATCACATTTACACATCTTTTAAATACCTCCAGGGATAGTGGCTCAACATTTCCCTGGACAGACTGATGGTTGACAATGGTTGGAATAAAGACATTTTTCCTGATACTTTATCTTTTCTTCTGTTAGATGCATCATTTCATGCTTTGGCTTTTCTGTCACATCTGAGTTCCTCTCATCCAACCTACCAGAGGAAATTGTAGCCAGGTCATCCAGAATTTTACTGTGAGTTTTTATATTTTCAAATCCATCTACATATCCAGAAATATTCCTACTGTGCTGTTACAAAAAAGCATGTGCTGTTTTGTACCAGCTGTGCTCTAAAAGAAAAATCAGCTTTAATACCCTGCTGTAAGTCCCCTTTGTTCAGGACTATACATTAAATGAAGTATATATGATAACTTTTTATATATTTACTCCTTTATTTTGAGGCAATTAATTCAGTCTGCAAAATACTTCTATCAACATTTTGGCTTGACTGTCCAAAGGCCTCTTTAAATGGAACAGGTACATTAGGTTCTGCACTTAGGAAATTCTGAATTGTCCAGTTGTTCTTCATCACCATTTTGGTGGGTATATTTCTGGTCTTGATGAAGAAAGAGTATGCCTGGAAAGATGCAGAAGTCTAAGCATGAGCTTTGAGCAGGTTTCTTGCTAAAGTTCAGTAGAAGAGTGTAACATTCACAGAGGAATTGAAATGCTCCTTAGTAATGCAGTATTCCTATGAGAAACTCACTAAATGATCTCAGAATCAAAGACTACAAATGAAATCTTTTGCATCTCTCTAGAGAAGCAATTCAAACATTTCATATTTATTTTGCAAACAATCAATTTAATAATCTGGTTATTTTTGTAGAGATGGTAACTTGTTTGTAACTTTGTATTAAAAGACACAAGTCAATTAGATTGCAAGATCAAGCACTCCCAGTTTCAAGCATGGCCCTAGAATCCTAAGTGAGCTTCTCTCAGCTATGTGTTAGGGTAGCATCCTTATTTAAAAATCATAAATTAGTGTTGACTCATTTTGTGCAAGAGGGTGGTGATTTGCAGGGAACAAGGAAGGTGTTGAATATTTCTTTGTAACTTCATTGCCTAGTCTATAGTCTTAGGCCTTATTTATTGTCCACTGTGCCAGCTAATGCAATCCAAACCTGCACTGCACTCGAAATTACTAATTTCTTTTTACTATTTTCAAGGGCATTCTTCATTATAGAACTATATGAATATTTCCCAACAAGTTTTTTTGTGTTGGGGTAGAAAGGATATTATGCCCATTTTATGTCAGGGCAAGTGTAAATTTGCTGAACAGTGATAAGAAGTCAGCATGACTAAAACCCTTTTTAAAATGTATGTTCTTTCAGTGACATTGCATGTCCTTTTGTCCCTGTACTATGTGTAAGGGTAAATAGGAATTTTGACTTCTTGTTTTTCTATCATTCGTTATGTGGTCTTTGTTACACCATTCTTTATTTGGGCAGTCTCGGTCTCTTTCATCTTTGCACATTGGGATTTTACTTTAGGCTCCATCATTTTCACTGCTCATATCTAGGCATTTCTACTCTAGAGAGAATAAGATAAAAATTCTGTTTGATTGTCAACTCTCTGTCTCTCTTTCTCTCAATATTTTAATCTGGAAGATGTCTGTTTAAAGCAGAATAGATTCCATAAAATTACTACAAAGTGGACAGTATCACTGCTGGCTTACTTGGTGCTAGGACTGAATAATCCCTTTCAGAGACAATGAATGTGTGTGCCATCAGCCAGCTCCCACAGAGGATGCTGGTTAGCATTAATTTTGGTGGTGGTGGTTCTATGAAACAAAATTCTGACTGTCGAGAATTAGACTAAGCTAAATGAGCTTAGTTTGGACAGACCACTGCAGGGGCTGGGATGGTCCTTTGCAATGACTGGAGCTTTATTTTAAAAGCAGCATACTGAATGCATATTCTGTATCTAAACCACTCAGTGACTTGTATTTATTATTCAGACTGGCATTCACTTATGTGAAAACTATGTCTTTAAATTGCAAACAATATTAAGTAATTAACATAAATATATTCACTCCAGCAACAAGCTGTTATAAAAGTAACACAAGATATAAATTTGGGAGGGCTGCTAATGAGGTGGATCAGTGTGCTCTTGAAGCCTGGGCCAAGGATGCTGTTGACAGCAGTTAGAAAATCGAGTTCACAACCATAAAACTTAAAGGCAGGGCCTTACCATTCCAGGTTCTCGAGAGGAAGCCAAGTCCTTGAGGAACTGTAGGATTTCAATTATGTTCCTTGCTACAATTTTTTGTTTGGTTGCTTGCAGTGACTATTCTTTTTTTCCTAACCAGTAAAAATGTGGGCACTGAATCATGTTTTGGTGTCCTGTCACCATGGATCACTGTGATCACACAGCAGCTAGTGGTGCATGGGCTGAGCACAGCATCACTGTTCCAAACCAGCCCAACTACAAAACAAGAGAGGCAGTAAAAGGAGAAACTCCTGCTGATAGCAGGAACTTCTGTTTTATCTGAGAATAATTTACTGAGAAGGTAATTGGTGAATTCCCAATGGGAAAAAACTTGATTCTGTCTGAGCATAGGTTACCAAATGTACCATCATAAAGTAATTGATTTTGTGATATATCAGGTAGGGACATAGTTGAGACTATTGAACTTTTCACTTAGGGCCTCAGGGTGAACTTGAACCAAGCTTCCAAAGGTGAAGAACTGGTGCTTGACATGTGCAGGATTTTGCACTCTTAACAGCCTCTTTAACTTTCATTTTTCGCTTTTACCAAGATCTAGATTTGCGCAGAGTCTCATTAAGATGGTTGAGTTGTCATTGGAGATAATCACCAAAGGAATGTGTTATAAAAGGAGAAAAAAAGTATGTCTAGAAAGTCTGAATAATTTTTTTATGCTGTTGTTTTAGTGAAGAGGCTTTGGATGCTGATAGAAAAGTTACTATAGCTATAGGGCACATTTAATTGCATTTTAGAAATTTCTTTTAATCCAGTAATAACAAAAAATTAAATCAGTGCTGACATTTTTTTGTTGCCAGAAGAAGGTAGTAAAAGGGTAAAGAAATAATTGTTAGTTCTGAGAATATAATTAGCAACTTTAATGCTTTAATCTAAAAAATGCATATTTTGAGCCTGGGTGAATGATTAAAGAAAAGATATTGAAAGCCTTTGAAATTTCTAACTGTTTGTTTTTAATTGTAAATTATGATCACTATAATTAGCTCATTTAGTACATTTATAATGTAAACAAATATGAATATACAGAACTTCAGTGATATATTTCAGGGCAAATAAGAGCAACATTGTGACCCTGGGCTCTATTTATTAAGCCTTTCTTGTAGTGTTTGGCACTGTTTCATTCTTTCATAGCATTTTCCCCCACAGTTTTTTTTCCAGAAGATAAAAGAAAGCCGTACATAATATTTGCAGGTCTCTGCTGAGGTCTTAATGCATCTGGAACTACACCGAAGAAAACACAGATAGAAATCTGGTCCTTTTTGGGCTCCATTTAACTCTAAAGCTTTCTTAAAGCTTGAATTTTTATCATGTTAGAAAATAAATACTGCATGTTTTCTTAAACTCTAGGCTGTTAATGCCGAGCAATTAGATGAACTGAAAGTAATGTTATTTTTCAGGTAGACTTACTATTTCCATGGCTGGCTATCTGCAGAAATGCAGGGTGTCTGATACTGCCTGTCCTGTTTCCTGGAGATGCAGTAGCATCCTGGGACCAGGTTTCAGAAATCTGCTCCCTTCCTGATACACGTGCTGCCCTCCACATCATAGTAACACAAACAGGAGCTGCTTGCCCAAGACTCTCTGCATGCTAATGGAAACACTTAATGAGTAACAGGATGTTATTCCCACACCAAGTTCAAAGATTAAAATTTGGGGTTTAGTCTCACCATTATTTTTGTAAAAAGACATCTTTTGTTACATTTCCAGAGCTCAGTTATCATGCTGTGACACACTACATCCAGTTCTGATAAGTCATGGAAAGTTATGATTAGTTAAGCTCCTTATGAATAGAGAAGGCTTCCCTGAAGGTTGAAACTGGCCTCTAACTTGAGATTTTAAATCATTGTTGAAGTGTTTTGACTAGGCTGCCTTTGTGTGCACTAAACAGTTTAAGGTTGCTTTTTAATCCAGTGATGCCTGTTTTATGATGTTCACTTGCTGCAATTGAATGCTGTTCTGTTCGTCACTGCCAGCTGTCTCCTTGGGATCCTCTAGTAACTAAGTTGTTTTATCTCTGAGGAATGAATTGTCAATAACAAGTAAATAATAACTTTTCTGCTGAATTTTCAAGATTAAAAAGACCCCTCTTCATCCATCATACCTCCCTTACAATGTCTTGCGAGTGTTAGTTGCTCTGTTCTTGCACTGTGAGCCTTCAAGAGTTAAATGTTTATAGCATGACACAAAGGTAGAAGAGGTACATATTGCAGCAGGGTATTCACCATATTCTGTGGATATTTTTTAGCTGAAGGAAGTAAGCCCTGGTTATTACAGCTGTCACAGTGACATCTGATCCTTCAGAATCAGTGACTTCCTCACCCACCATGTGACCCTGATCACTGCCATGATTCTCTGTCTGCTATTAAAGTGGGAAAGGTCTTGGCCCTCCAGGTGCTGTTTCAAGTCTGAAATAGCAACTTGTCTGTCACACTCTTTCTGCCTAACTTATTGCTTAAGGTGCAAGCAAAAATGTTTAATGTAGGAAGGGTCTCATGCAGCAACAAAGTAAAGAATGTGTCTTGTGTCTGTTTCCGGGCTGATGTAGAACTAGGGCACTGAGAGTGCATCAGTTCTTAAAAATGAGCAAACGTTAAAGCAAATTTGAGGCTTAATCTCAACAATTACATTTTTGCACTTCTTTCTTTTTTTGGGAAATGCACTTCTTGAAAGTCATGAGAGATACCTTTAAATTTCACTCAAGAATGAGGGCGTATAATAGCTTGATAATTTCCATGAGTCAAAATTGAAAACTTTAAAATATTATCATACAAAAATTCGTACCCAAAGCAGATCTTAACTGAATTTGGGGGAAAAAAAATGAGCTAACAAGCAAAAAATGTTGCATGAAAATATATTTTAAAACCCTGAAGCTCTAAACCAAACTCCAGAATTGTGTAGCTGAAATGAATAGGGCTTCCCACGATGTGCATTTTTCCCTTCTTAGTAAGTACCTTGTTTGTGGTATTAATTTAAAACTTGCTTAACCTAGGCAACATGACAGACTTAGGCAGGATACTTTTCTATGCAAATAGAAAAGGTAGGCTTATCAGGCCTACGTAATTTTTAAGAATGAGGCATTGGGAAAGATTTTGTACTCAAGATAACAGAGCTGGCCTAACTGGCTATGGCTCTGTACATTGTGCAAGTTTGACAGAGCAGTTGTCACATGTCTCCAGCCCTGAAGGCTTATTTTTTAAGCCCTGTAGTGTTGTTAAATCATGTAAACAGGTATGTAGGGCTTGACAACCAAGAACCAGTGTTTGTATATCGAAATTCAGCTGTATCTGGACTGAAGCAGAAATTAAGTAGATGTAATGCCAGAGCAATAAGGAGGTTGAATAACCAGCTTCTATGAGTTTTGGAGTAATTTTAGGTTCTTAAATATAGTATTACAAAGCTATTTTTTTGGCTTTGATGGATGTGCCTGTGAGCATATGACCTACAATTCCTCCTCTAATTCAGAGGGAGGGGCACTTCTGGGCAGAGTGCTTCTGGTCACCTTTGTCAAGGTAGTGCTGAGTTTCTTACAGTGACCCCCATGATCAGGAAATCTTAACAAACACAGCTGCAGCATGTTACATTGAAAAATGATTTTCTTTGAAATAGAACTGTACACATTTTAATACCCTTTGCAATATATTCTGGATTGCAATTGCAAATACCATTTTTTATAGCATGAAAAGCACTCTCTTCATGTTTTGTCAGAAGTATATGTCCATGTTTAATGATATACATATTTAATATGTATATATGCTCACACAGTGTATGTGTATATATATATCAAGTGACTTCATAGCTCATGTTAAGATAACACCATCCTTTAAAAATAAAACCTTACAAAATTTTATGTAGTTGTAAATTAAAGTTATGAAGTTATATGTGAAGTTAAAAGGTTATAAATGCAGTTCTGCTTATCTTAGTGAAAAAACAGATCAGAAATTGTCAGCAGGGTACTTTTAGAAGAGTTCTGTCATGACTCTGAAGATGGAAACCAAGATAGACAAGGATTTAGAGCTGATGCAAAAAGAGAAAGGAGGGTATGTATTTCTAGATAACCATAAAAAGAAATGTAAAAAGTGGGAAAATTAAGGTGTGTCCACTCTGAGCATATGTTAGACATTAGCTGATAGCAGGCAGGGCTTTGCTCTCTGTTAAAGGTACAACTAGAATTCTGTTGAATAAAGGACACAGAACAGGCCAACTGGATTGACAGAATCTTGTTGCCCTTCTATGGAATATCCAGAATGGCTGAATGTTTTCTATGTGACCTTGATCCATTTGGTGTCTGGATCTCCTCTGCTCTTTAAATATTTATTGTAAACAGAAATGTCACACAACTAGAACATTTTGGGGCTAGAGAAGAGATTGTGTGGTTCCACCAGTCCTCCTGTTTTCACTTTGTTTTCTTTTAAAAGTTAAAAAAGATTGGTAGAAATTGTCAGTCATTTGTCTGTGGACAAATGAAATGCTTTGAGTGTTGGGCTCCATGGAGTACAGCTCTGTGTTTGTTCATTTTCAGGCATGTGCAAAATCTTGGTCTTCACTCTGCTCAGTCTTCCACAGTGATTATGACTAGGGTCCTTAAATGATATTGTAATTACCATTATTCATAGTAATGGCTTGCTAGTAATAATTACTGATAATCTTGATAATCCCAAGGAAAAATGCTATAGGTGGAAAGGCAGAGATGGGCTCATTATAACAAAGAGACACTTGTTTCTTGTGTCGCTCTTGTAATAAAGTAATTGATTCCCAGCTTTTTTTGAGGGTGAGGAAGAGAATTCCAAAGAGAAACTCTTTCCCTACCTGCCTACTCTGCCTACCTGCCCCAAAAACCAAGAGTGGAAGAACGAGCAGGCCTCTGTCCTGATTCCTGTGAAAAGTTCAAGCAGCAAATATAGCTTTTTTCCATACAACCTTCTATCTCTGCTTCACTATTTCTTCATCCTAATTTTCATGATCTTCTGTGTTTTCATAAGCCCGTAGTGTGTGATAGACAAAAAAGTATAGTATTTATAGCTTGGTAGACAACATCTTCCCAGAAAATTTTCATTAAACCTCCTCACAGGATATGTTGCCAAATATGCATTGTTTTTATATACTTAAATTCACTTTTTAAAAATGTGCACAAAGTTCTATCTGTGTTTATCTGTGGCTTTAAAAGAGCAACAACCAAAAGGAATGTGTACTGTGATCATTTAGTCTTCAGACTCAATAAAAAAATTCTTAGTCACTTCTACAAGTGCATCTTTGTCCAGTGATTTGTCCCATAGACAGAATGTACCTTCAGCTCTTGGCGTCATGGAGGGCAAAGAGGCAAATATTTCTCATAGGCAGGTGAAATAACGTAATCTTGAACGGTGTGCTCAGATTTTTTCAATAAATGTTTTTCGTCACTACAGGGCTTTATACAACAGCAGTAAAGGCAAGAAAGGAAATTAGAAACACAGCTGAGACTGCATCTCATACTTAATAATGGCCTAAAATTCTTACTGTTTATTAAAACTAACACCCCTTGTCAAGGTGTTGATCAAAAATTCTCTGCAGTCTCTTTTCTTTGATCTTTTCATTTTAGGAACCACAGATATTTGTTGCCATTTCTTTATTTAGTTTTATGTCTAAAACATTGAAACTTAAAACTGCTTTCCAATAATGTATGGTAAGGAGTAATTCTGAATTTATTGAACCAGCAAACTCATCACTAAACAAATTTTTCCACTCACAAAGAAAGGAGAATTCTGTAACACAAACATAAATGGTCAAAGATGGCACTAGAAAGGATGCTTTTAAAAACCCCCTGTCATCTCTGTGAGCCTCATGCATGTACTGCTGTCCATTCTGAGTATGGGCATAACCTATTCTAATATCCACATTTACCTTTTGTTTCACTAGCTCCCTGGCTTCTGCACATGCAAAACATTTGAATTTCCTGTTGGCTCAGAGGTGAGATTTATAACATTTATTAAAGCTGCTTTTCGCTGTGAGTTTACTGGGCAGAAAGCCTAAGAGGGCCTTTTTTTAAAGGGGGTTTAATTGCTTGAATTTACCAGAGGGGTGAACATTATGCTTTCTTTGCAGCACCACTATCCACTAAGATTGCCAGGTGCTGAATTTCCCTAGAGGTTCCCTATTTATTGAAGGAATTCATGAAATATCCATCTATCCAGAGCCAGAGTTGCTACTATCCCTTTCCCATTCATCGTCTTGATTTTGTTTCCTTCATGGCTGCTTTTGAATTTCTTGATTGATTCTGTTCATTTCTGTCTGTTGCTGTCTGTAAGTGTCCTCCCTCCTCTCTGCTTGCACACCTTGGGCATTAAAAAGGGGCCAGACTTCCTTGGGACTGACTGTGTCTGAAAGCCTTAAGCTGGGTTGTGGCTGCTGGTACAGAGAGACCTGTCAGTGCTGGGAGTACACTGGTGCTCTTGGCAGGGTGGAAAGGGAGGTGAACAGAGGACAGGAAAGACAGGACAAGTAGAAGGAAGGCTGAAGAGCAAAGAGGTATTTTTCAATGTTTAAAGTAAAAGCCTAGAAATAGCCCTTTAAAATCCATGAATGGACTTTTTAACAGATGGCAACCCTACTGTCAATCGAGCCCAAGGCATGCAAACCATAACTGTAGCAAGTGTATTGTTAAGGGAATTTACTAATTTACTGATGGAGCAGCCGCCTCAGTTGAAGAATAAATTGGAATATTTTGGTGCATTTCCTTTAAAAAGTCATCCACTTTTAAGTCTATGTATTAAAATTACATAGCCTTAAATGGGGGTCTCCTTCGCTAAACAAAAGATATGCAAATTACATTTCAAGATTTATATTATGATAAAAACTGAAACACAAAAGAGACATTATCTTGCAAAAATGTAAAAGTACATTGCTTCATGAGTCTATAATGATATAATGTGATGTTGATGTAGTTTAAAATGTCAGAAGGGAGACAATGACCTTAAAAGTTTAAGGCAGACACATTAATATTGATTGATTTTTAAGAGATTAAACAGCAAGAATATATCTATACATAGACTGGATATTGGATTGTTTGAAAATTTGAGATGAGATACAGAACATTACGGTCTTGTAATGCTTTAGACTTAATAGCAAGAACATGCATTATATGCAGCCATTTGTACTACAGGAAACCGGATGATGATTTGCCTTGAATTTATCAGACTATTTCTTATAAAAACCAGTGGTGTTTGACAAAACTAGATTATCATTTCTGGCTTAAGCACAAATGCTGGTCTGTCATAGATGTCAAAAAAGTCTTAATGTCGGTTTGTTGATTTGTTTGCTTTTAACCCTGTTCTGTATCTATGTAGATTATTTTATATACACACACATTATTTTACATACGATTATTTTATATACACACACATACACACACACACATTCCTAAATATGTTGAGCACTGTAAAACCTCAACATCTTTTGGCCTTGAACCAAATAATGTGACTGTACATCAAACATCATGGGGTTTTTTTCCTTATTTTTTGTCAAACTGGAAGAAGTTAGTCAGTAACACTTCTTGTTTAATTAAGTTTAGGCTCATACTTATATCCATGGTTATGCCAGCAAAGTCATAAAGAAATGTGCTTCTCATTGATGAGGAAGGTGTTAAATATTGTGATATTTATTATTCCCCTGGGGCAGTTTATTTTATCATCTCAGGTTGATGGAAGTTTCGTCTCACTCACACATAAGCTGTACTCTTAATGGGACTTCTACTAGCCAGAGAAATTAGTATATTGGTCATGGTTGGCCCTTTAGACTTTTAGGAATCAGGCCACAGGTACCTTGGACTTGGAATTCAACTTACAAGTGAGAAAAGTCTGACCAGTAGGAGGTGGACCATCTTGCTGAGAAGAGATCCTGAAGCATTGTGCAAGCTGGAGATCTTCATTCAGAATCAGACCTCGCGAAACATGAAGCAGATAAACATAAGGTCTAGGCGACATTTATAAAATTTTTTTTTTTTAATATCACTTTTCTACAAATCATTAGTCTTTTTTTCCCTGCACATATGAAGTGACAGAAAATCAATATCTGAAGGAAAAAGAACAGGTGGGAACCTGGAGTTAAGCACAGATATTTTGCACAATAGAGAATTCTTGTTTTCCAAGAAGCAAAGACAAGAAAAGTTATCATGTGGCCACTTTGCCTCCAGATTTTTTTTTTTTTTTTTTTAACAGAAAAAGGTGAATTCTTTTGGGGAGAACTATCAAACAACAAAGTGTCTGGATGTCATAGCTACATCCTGTAGATATCTCTTTATTTTCACCAATTGTAAAACCTGTTTTGACCTTCTAGTATAGGAAAATAGTCCAAATGGCCTGTTTGATAGACCAGAGAAAGCACAGTGTCTCCAAAGGGCCTGGCATAAGTGAGCACCCAGAATCCCAGAAAGCCAAGAAATTTGAAGGCAGTCAGGCTTGATTTAATTATTTTTTACTACAGGTCTCATTTCAGAGAATGATTAACGGGAGAAGAGACATAAATGGCAAAGTCTTGATCAAAGAAGCTGCTGTCAGGGTACCATCTAGATAAATTAGGAAAAGAATGCTCAGGTTTCTGTGAAAGAAGACTAATGACATCAAGTCAAGATGAAATAGAAAGGAGCAGCATTGCAGGCTGGAAATCATAAAAGACTAGCCTGCCCTGACAAGAAGCCCTGAGAAATTTCCCGAACTGGAAAGTAATTGGAATTGGAAAGGAATTACTTTCTGTAAGTGCCAGGTCTTGGAGTTACACAGGATTGAAGATGACCCAGGCACCAAACTTGCAGTTTGGAACCTGTCAAGACAAGTGAAGGAATCTTCTGGAAGCATCTGAAACAGCAGCTGTTAGTATCAGCTCTACACACTTCAGGTATTCTGCATCTCATGTGCTCACTCTACTCAACTAGGATCAGTCCTTTCACTTAAAAGTTCAAACAGTCTCAGCTGGAGGCAAGCAGACAGTGGATAAAAGGAGACTATGAAACCAATGGCCAGTAAACATTTGTGTAATTTGGAGGACTTGTTTACAGGAATGGCAGTTTCCTGGAAAGAGCAGTGGCCCTAGCTGAAATCAAGAGAAAGCTTTACAAGTGATCTGAATGTACTTGTGTGAAGAGAGGCATCTTAGAAGGTAGGATTGGTCTTTTAGTATTATGTAAAGGATTTCAGAAAAGTAAATTATAAAAAAACTCCAAACCTCTTTCAGGGGTCAGAGGTGTACTCCTGGAAATCTAGTGTTTAAATAAAAAAGGGTGACCCATTTCTCAGAAAACACTGAATTGTTATTTAACTATTGACTTAGTTTTCTAAGAGACACTAGTATTCCTGTCTAGAGAAGCAGGTCTTCCATTAGAAGTCTCCTTGCCTCAGATTTAGATTGTAATATAGAGTAGCATTTCTGCAGACAAGCACTTAGTGTGATCAGTACTAAAACTGCGTGAGATTAGCTAATGTACTTTTCTGTGATGTGCAAAGTGAATGCCAGGATGCACCATTGTACCTGACTGCAGCAGCATGAAGTTACGCTTCAACAGCGTTCCATCGTAACGTGGGATTTTGAAGGCAGGGAAGCGGTCTCTGGGGTGTTGCCCGTCAGCAAGAAAAGGTTTTTAAAAGTAAAAAATAAAGAAAGAGTCTGAACTGATGTTTAGAACAAATAAATGGGAGCAGCAAAACTTTCAGTGGTAGTATTACATGCCATCATAGAACAATAGCTAAATGAAGCATGTATTTAAAATTTGGTGAGAGGCTTTTGTACATTTTAGTTCTGTTTGGCTCAGCGGGTGTGCTGCACTTTAGGCTTCAGTCTCCAGGGCTGTCAATCCAAGAACTTTCACAAGCACTATATTCAGTTAAAAGCTGAAAGAGAAAAATAGAAGGAGATGATGCTAATAGCACTTAGCACTTACATAGCTTTCCTTCCTGAAAGTACAGTGCAAACATGAGGTAATTAACACGTACTTTGTCTTGGAGATGCAAATGTATCTCTAAACAACCTTTAAGAAAAGAGAATACAGATACATAAAACCAACCCTATGCCCAGTTGCACGTTTTCAAGCTTAAACATTGCAAAGTGCTATTTATAGTATGATTTTTCCCTGTAGTTGATCAGTAAGTCCAGCTTGTGGAAACCAACATGGTATATTTCTGCATGCAGGACTCCTTCCTTGTGTGAAGGACTTAATGTAATGATTTCAGGTTTTATTTGATGATGTGCCTGATAGAGGTAACCACCAGCAGGTAATACAAGGGGGTGTGTTGTTTGAGTAGTCAAAATACGGGATTAGGTTGCATAGATGCAACAGTTATTCAAACTGCCGGGAACCTCTGGAGCAATCCTGGTGTGCTAGCTCCAGTATCAACCCACCTGGTGTTAGCTACTCTGAATATATTCCACAAAGTCTTGAACAAATAGTTACCCATCTAATCCACATAGAAAATTCAAAGACTTAAAAGGAAAGAACCAGGAAAGAGATGTTCAGCTGGCGCTGAGAGAAGTGAAATCCTTTTGTGGAGAAGGAGACAGCTAAAACTACAACTCTCAGATGAAAAGTTTTTCTCTAAATGAGGAAGAAAAATATCTGCAGCTGTGGTGTGTTTTCAGTGTACTTTTTTTCTGGTCAAAATAAAAGTTCAGCGCTGTTTGCAAAGCTGGAAATAGACTTATAAGTCAATTTGATAATTAAAGAGTTCTTTGAAACCCTTGAGCTAGTACCAAAGGCTATCAGCCCAGATCAGCAAGGATGTGGAGCAAGTCTGGTCAGGATGTGAGCAAATCTGTTTCACTCTCTTCTTCATTCTTAGGCCATTATGACTTTAGGATGGCAAATCTGTCAAATTTGCAATTTCCTCCAGTAATAGATTTTGGGCAGAAGCTGATGCTGGTGCTGTACTGTACTCATGCACAGTTAGGTAACCAATGCATGCTTCATTTGAGAGAGGCACAGAAAGCTTCTCAAAGTTACTGCATTATAGTCTCTCTTTGAGTGCTGAGCTCAGCTGCTGAGAGCAGAGGAGGTGTGAAAAGGCTTGTTAATAAAAGTCTGTTTAGATTTCATTACTCTGAGTAGCCAGATCAAGACAATACACCTTGCCGGCCCTCTGAGAATTTCAGTCCTCTGGAAAAACTTTCTTTCCGGTACTGAATATCCTTCCCAGTTGAATGTTTATGCTCTTCTGCTTCCTTTGATTGCCAGAGAGAATGGAGACTACCTTCCACTTGTAGAAGATGGAGCAGGGAAGATAAAGGAAAGAACTAGGGCGGGCTTGCTTCTACTCAGACACACCAAAGAAGCCTCCAGCTCAGCCTTCCATTTTTTAGCTGTCTGGTTCCCTCCTGTTTTAGAAAGGGGAACTCCTTTGAGTTACAGGAGGAGCCAAGGTGACTGGTATGGAGATGTGGCAGTTTGGCAGATTGCTGTTGCAAAAATGCCAAAAGAATTGGGGAAGGTATAGCCCACTGATTGGTCCATGTGATGGGCAATTACAGGTTGGTTATGTTCAGCTAAGAGTTGGGGTTTGGGGAAGCCATGTCTTAGCATGCTCCAGCGTGACTCCTGCATTGTGCCCAAAGCATTTTATTGGTTAGATCCCGAGAAGTCTCCTACCGAGGCTGGCTGGAAGAGAGGCACAAAGAGCTCTACCAAAATATTAATTTCTTCCTCTTCATGATGGCTCTGACCTCAGAGCAGTGAAATAAAAGTGAGAATTTCTGAATGAAAACTGTAACTGTGGAAGTATCTTTGGCTGCCTGACGAGTCCTAGTCTTGAACCAATCTGAAGATTTCAGTGATGTTTTTCAGTTTACTGTAAAAGAAAAAATACCAACCTGTGGTAGACTTGGCATGTAGCATGGGCAGGCTTTTTCTCCTCCAGAAAATTAAACCTCCATTTTAATATTTTCTTTTGTTGTGGTCTTTTTAATGTTCTAAAATTTTACTTAGATTTTATTAAAGTTTTTAAAGACTTAACTCTTGATGAAAGCAGATATAGCCTCATAAACATAAGTGCTACTGTACCTTTCTCTACCTGCATAGGCACTCAACTGAATACCCTGAAAAACAAAATAAAATATATACATACACACACATACAGGTTTCAAAACCCAGCTAGTAATAAATGACAAGAAATGGGTCCTGGAAAGCTGTGTCAGTCTAGTTCACCATATATTCCACTGTGTTATACTTTCATTATAAATTCAAAATAAATTACAAAGGTTAGTAAAATCTTATTTCACTTTTTTTTTCACCTGTCCACTTGTATTTTCTAAATAAGTCTCAAATTTAAATGATTAATGACCTAACTTAATGGAAAGGAAAATTATTCCACGATCACATTTTAAACAGCACATTTCCATACATGTATTTTACATTGTTACTGAGTGATAACCTAATACAGTTAATTAGCACCTTTCTCCCTAGTATAACTTGTCATTAGGAGTAGGATTTAGCCCTTTTCATCTTGTCATGGCTTTTGGTGTTAAGTGCTTGCAGTACCTTGCCCCATCAGGAGATGCAGAAGGGTGATGTTTCATTTATCCCAGAACTGCAATTTTTTCTGTAGAGTTACTTAACAAAAACATTTTGTTATATGGAGTGGTTAGTGATGTAGTCATTGAAGTCAATATGACTTTCACAATTGATGTCAATGAGAAGAGGACTGTTTTGACTGTAACAGTGTCACCCCAGAAAAAGATGAACACTGTGCCCTTTTAAGTAATATATCACACCCGTATTTTGAGGGCATCACTTGTAAAAAATGCCCTGAAAAAGAAGGGAAGAGAGATGTGCCTGTTATTGCAAAACTTACCTTCTGAATTCTGTTTCTAGTTGCAAGAGAAAATATAAAATGTAAGGCATGTGCTTTGTTAATATTTATTTAAACTGTCTTCTGATACATTGGCTTTCTGATGCTACGTGGTGTTCTCCTGCACTATTTCCCAGCATGATGGCTAATGTCCTGCTCTGAAAATTATCCATTAAAATTTTATCAATTTTCCGTTTTGGTGAGACAGTATGAGGAAATGCCATTGGAAAATTAGATTCCTCTTTGACATCGGGCGCCCAGTCAGCAATCCAATCCCATGTGTTTCTACTGAGACATTAGGATTTGATACAATTTTGGGCAGAAAACATTTTAAAATGAAACAATTGAATTTTCTGGATGGTCATGGGGACCACTTAGCTTAAGAGAATACACTTCCAAATCAAAAGCCTTTCAATCATTCTAAATATTATTTGGATGATATTTGCTTTATGTGTAGTAGCAGTTTGAATTTGTATTGAATGTTTGACTGGCTCGTGCTCACATAGATGATGTATGAAATTATTATTTCATATTTTTCTAGTGTTTGCATTGCAAGTGACATCTGGCTGACAGGAACCTGGAGAAATGGGATACAAAGTGAATGCTGCAGTTACCACGGTATCATATTTATCAAAAGGCTTTAAGGTTGGTCCGTCTTTGTTTCACACGTGAAACTAACAGCAATGAAAAAGAAACAGCACGTCTTTTTTATTTAACTGAGCTGCCTAGAAAATGAGGATAGATGAAGAAAAAAATGTTACTTATATTGTGTTCTATTCATTTAATTAATTTATGTAGACAATCATGTATACTGGCTGAAAGACAGTTCTCAACTTGTATGGAGGGGTTGGTTTTGTTGCTATTATAGCTTTTGATTTTGGCTAATGTTATATATAACTCACACACACTATATCAAAGAGAGAAGTTTGGAACAAGCTACTGTAGCAGACTGGCACAGTTTTTTTTTAAATTTGTGTTCAGCTGCACAAATCTAAAGGTAGGTTAATTATAGTTGCATTATATCTTCCAAATGTACCTGTTGAAATACTGTCTTCAACCAAACTTTTACCTCAACACTTTTTCATTAAGGTCTTGATGTGTCACTTCTCTAATGGTAAATTTGAATTAATAAATTCTTGACTAGAATACAGGTTTTAAAAAATATTTTACAGTTTGAAATGGGGTATGAAAACCTACAATTTAGAAATATGACCAGCCTTTACAAAAAGGCATTTTCCTAATGCATGCAGTTTGTGAGGAAGCTCTGCTGATGTGTTACAGGACAAAACCAAAAGTGATACAGTGAAGTGTCCAGTTTCTGGCCACACCCTGACTTCTACACTGGCTAGAAGTGTCTCTTTGACACTCTTAGTCACTACCTTGCTGTCTTTCATGCTTGTTGGTTGTAAAGACTGTGGAAGAAAATTGGGGGGGAATTTGTAACAGTTGGGTTGTTTCCCAGCCATCCTGGGACGGAAGGAATCTGGGGGTTGTTCCATGTAGGCATGTGTATTTCGGAAGAGAAAAGCAAGGAGAAGTTGTACAGAGATAGTGAGATGGGTAGAACAGTCTAGGAGGGGAAAAGTCTGCCTGAGAGAGACAGAGAGACGGCAGATGAAGTAATCAAAAAATAATTGCATCTCTGCTGCTGTCAAGTGATTTTCTGATCTATGAAGTTAACAAGCTGAGAGCACTCAGCATCTTCCAGAACTTAGACCTTTGCTTTTAAACAAATAGAAGATCCAGCTGTGTGGTCCAATTCACAGGAAGCAAAAACAGTAGTTTTTCTTTAGGTCTGCAATTGCAAGGTCAAGTTGGGAAACTCAAAAAAATCTCAATAAAAAGAAGTGAACAAAAATATGAAAAACTGGGGACAAGAAATACAAAGCAAAACATTTCCAAATTGTTCACAGAGAAAAACTTTATTCCCCTAAGTGAACCTCAAAAGAGCCTGTTTTTTAACTGATGACAGAGGGCATTTGCCTGTCCTCCTTTGTTAGGCATTGGCAATGTGAATACCTTCACTCTGTTTTTCTCTCTGCTTTTGCAAACATCTCCAGTCAATAAAGACTGGACTTATCCATTGCTATACTTGCCTTTCCTATATTTTTTTTGTCAGACAACCAAGCAAAGATCACTGAAACGCTGATCACTTCAGACCAGCAGAGTACCAAACTAAAGCACTCAGAGCAGTTAAGTGTTCTGAGCCTAGCAATGAGACAGAACCGAGCAAAGAAACAAGGAGTTTATACTGCAGCACTGTCTAAGCCTGGTTTCTCCTGAGCATTGCATAGTAGTTGTTTTCAGCAATTCGTGAACCATGCAAATGCTATATATGATTCACTGGGATATACTTTGCAATTTTAGATGAAGACCACATATTATTTACCTTGTACTAGTTCAGGATATTGTTACAAAGAATTTGTCATGAGGAAATACTAGGAACCTTGCCGCTTAAAAACAAACAAACAAGAGCAGTTACTCTTGGAGCCTTTCTGAACGGGTACTGTTTACTGAGGTGATTCATATGTGCTAGGATAGTTGGTTGTTGATGGATTATTATAAAACACAGTCTGCTTACCTGTTTTCCATATTGTCATTTAGTCTTTTTGAACATGTCTTTATTTGGATTCCTTTAAGCATCCATCATACCTGAAGTAATGAATGTATCCAGGCTCTTCTTGTGGGAGAGCTGGACTGGGTGAGCCACACCCTTATCTGAAATTTTTGTGCAGTGTGTCTACTTACTAACAGAATATTTGTATACAGAGATATGCAAGGTATCTTGAACATCATTTAAATAAGTTTGCAAGTGCTGCTGCCTCCTATTGAGCTAAAGTCACAGAAGTCTTCCATTTATTTTTTTCACTTATATTCAGCTCTGTGTTGTATTGTTACATGGTACTTCTGTCTCTACTTTGTGATGTATGAAACAAAGCTGTTCTAGTTTCTTAGCCAATGTTATTTATGCTCTGTGCTGATGTATATTACGCTTTTACTGGTCTACTTCTCTGTCTACCTAGGCCCATGCTCAGATTTTATCAACTTCTGGTTAAGATTGCTGGACTTCCTCTATGCCAACACAAACAAAAAGCAAGGAAATAAATGGTTAAGTCATTCAACACCCCATTTATACTACTCTCCTCAGTAGTCTTTCTCAATCCCAACGAGCTCACTTCCACTGACCACAGGTTTCCAACTTCACCCTGGTTATGTGGTTTTTCTTCTGTTTAATATTCAAGATGTTTC
This sequence comes from Cettia cetti, assembly GCA_013401135.1. Taxonomy (NCBI): domain Eukaryota; kingdom Metazoa; phylum Chordata; class Aves; order Passeriformes; family Sylviidae; genus Cettia; species Cettia cetti. The sequence continues at coordinate 26,102 of VZUI01047946.1, read as the reverse complement.
TTTTTTCTGCTCCATGATTTTACATTTTCTATCTTGAATATTTGTACCCCAAACTAAGACATCCTTATTAATTAGAAACTGGGAAAAGTCTGTATATCGTTATTATTTGCAGTGTTACAGGTTTGAGAGTTGAGGGTCTGGGAAACACTTCATTCATTGCATTCTTTACTATTGTCCTTTGTGTGCTGAATAGTAAAGTCATGCTTCTTCCTAATAGTTTGCATTTCCAGTCTAGTTCACAGAACGAGAGTAGGTCGGACTTCCTCTATTGCTCTTTTGAACCTTTCTCAGCCTGAGGGGTAAACCAGATTGGTCAAAGGTCTGATCCTTTTGAAAGTGGAGTCTTGGCACTTTCTTCTGTGGGGGTGAAGATGAAAGTGAATGAATGACACTCAATATAAACAACTCATGCTTTTCAAGGGTAGAGTAGTAGCACCTACATATACTACAGGAACTGAGTTCTCTAGATCATGTTAATGTCAGTTGAAGTACTTGCAAGTGGATTTTGAGGCAATTTTAAGGAGTGATTTGTATATATAATAGCCAGGGGGAAAGTATTCACTTTTTGTTTAATGACCAAAACTAGTATTAGCTGTGATTAGACTGATGAACTGCCCGAGACATTTCAATACAATAGCAGACTCTGAATATATTTTTATTTGGCAGAAGGCAGTAGGAAGGGAAAAAAAGCCTATGGGCATAAGCAATGAACCTGAGATTTTTCCCTCTTCCCTTTTCTTCCACACTTTATTCCCAGTTCTTAAATCTGGAAGAATCTTTGGATAAACAGCAGTGCTGAGGTAATATACCATAATGGCAATAGCATGCTGAGGAGGGTGGAGTAGAAAACAAAGGGGAGAGTCCGTGTTGATAAATAAAGTAATTTTCCTTCAGCTTACCTTCACAAAGTTTCTGGGTAGTTTAGAAGAATGTTGTAGAAAAGAATGTTGCCTGCTTGAAACATTGCTTTCCCTAAAGGCTACACAGTAGTGTATTGGAAGATACTTGTCCTTCTAGATGAGAATTTCAGTTCTTGACCATGGGTATCTTTGGCTGGACTAAATAAAAAGTGTGGAAGGACTTCAGAGAACCATTTTTATCCTCTGTAATAGCTTAAAGGTTGTTATGACACATCTGAAGATCTTGCTGGTGATTCATTTTGGCCTAATTTGTTTAACATTTTGGTAGACTATTTGCTTTTTCTCCTCTCTGTATTAGCTTTCTACAGTTGGTGTTGAATTTTAGTGCTTTTTTAAAAATGATTTTCCATATTAATAAAAATAGACTTTATTTATAGATTTTTCATTCTAGAATAAATAAACCCTGCCTACTCTGCAGATGATTAAATGGCACTCAAAACAGAAAAACATAATGTGGAAAGTTGTCCTAATGATGGTAATAGCGGTGAGTACCAATAGTACTCCTAGGGATGGTGAAGTACTGAGTGTGTGATCCCCCAGTAGGGGTGTTGGTGTCTGTTCCCTGTGTGTGGACTATTCCTTTTTGAAACCTTCTATGCAGATGAAATTTGACTCAAGCTCGCCTGAACAACCCTTTAGTAACAGCTATTCTGGAGTCTAAAGTCCTTTAAAAAAAATTGTTTCACCATCCATGAAGCTGAGTTTGGCTCAGATAGCAGAAACCTCGACACCTCAGAAACACAGCAATCCCATTTCATATCTAAAATAAAATTATTTAGATTTTTATACCCTAGCCATATCGATGTGGTTGGAGACTGTTAAATTCAAGTGAGAATTCCCGTCTCCTTTCCATCTGACAAATAGCACTGTCTTTCTATCAGCAAAGATTTCAATATAATGTATTTTCAAAGTAAACTTTCCTTGATCAGCAGACTACAGTATTTTATTATTTTGTAGGCTTTTTTCCCTTTATAAAGACTTCACCAAATTACATTTAATATCTGTTAACTTGGATTTTAAAAAAGTCAAATGGCTTCCACATCTCATAATGTGCATGATCTTCGTAATTTGTTATTTCTTCCAAACTGATACCACTGCATACTTAGAACTTGATTTCTGTTCTCTCATCCAATCTGCAAACAGGATCCTGACAGGAGTACTGCGTTATGAAACCATAAATTTCGTGGGAGTAACTATTATGCCCCTCTTTTCTTGAAGGGGGCATTTCTATTACATTTCTACTCTTCCAGGAGCTCTTTCCAGATACCCAATCTTTTGTTGTTTACTTTCAGCATCTCAGTTCTCAGAACTGCTCTGATTAGATGATGTGTTGGTTGAGCTTTTAATTTTGCATGTATCAGCACATTCTTACACTGTCACACCTTCTCTTTGGCTCCCTTGGCTCTTTGTTAGAGTGAATGTCAACACTAAAACTTCAGAACATCGAAGTAAATAACACAACCCATACTTCTGCTACTTTTTCAAAGGGTCAGCGTCCCAAAGAAAAAAAGCTACATTTTTTTCAAAGTTATGAAAACAACACTGAGCGAATCATAAGATACTCTTTCTCTTGCTGTCTTTCAATTGCACTCATTTTATGTCTGGGTATAAATACATATATGTGTCTATGGTGGCCGTGCCATAACAACTTCCCCAAAACTTTACATTCACTTATAAATAAAACTGAATTTCTCAACTCTAACCGCTGCCATTTTCTGAGAAGTAATGAAGTTTCTGCCTTGACTGGTGGCACTAACCTAGAAAGACAAACAGGGAGCACATGTTTTGTGCTTGTGAATTATTGTTTGTGGTTTGCTTTGATAATTTTGGCCTTCATATAGAACTAGTTGCTTGTAGACAACTGGCAATTACTATTGAGGCAGTGGGTATAATCCATTAATATCCCCTAATTTAATGTAACCATCCAAATCAAACATTCTTCTGTTTTTAAAAAAGCCTGCTGGTAATGAAAGCTTCAGAACATTCATATGTGTAGTGTTACATTAGAAAAGTCTAAATTCTGCATTCAAAGACCTGGTAAAGTCCCAAGCTCATATTAATGCAACTCCAGGCTTCTAAGGGAATATTTTGACTGTTTGCCATTAGCCCTGTTGCTTATGGAAAAGCAAGGAACTAAACTGGTGCCTGCTGGCTTTGAATACCTCTTTTTAGGGGAGGTCAAAACTTGGGCCAAAGAAAATGGGGGGACCCACCCCAGTGACTGTGCTTGATGACATTACCAGATGTATCTAGAGAACAGGAAACTACATCTGTGATGTTCTACAAATATTCAGCCTATGGAAAATGATGATATGGGTGAGAAGACTTTCTTATGTCCATGTATTTCTGATTAGTCTGATATGGTAAATGCTAGGTTTTCCAAGTGAGGAAACAGCTCTCTTCATTTCTCATTTGGAAGATTTTATCCTGTGAGACCTGGAGAATATTGAGTATGGATTTCTTGTGTTGTATCAAAAAATAGGACAATATTTCAGTGAAAATGTAAAACACTGTTCTTTCATTAGTTCATATTAACTTTATTAATCCATATAACAGAATGTGAGAAAATTCATCAGCAAATTACCTCCAAATTGGTGAATAGAGAGAAAGGGATCCTCAAATGTGTTTTTCTTACCTGGATTTTAGAGCCCTATAAAACTAGCCTGTAAGGTGTCTTCCAATGTCAACAAATAGCTTGTGGGCTCACCACTGTGGTCACTCTCAAACAGAGAGATCAAATCATAAATGACTTAGAAAAAGTCAGGTGAAGGAAAACAGTTTGAAAACAGTTTAAAATTGAGTAAGGAGGCTTTAAACAGTTTTGTTCTTCTCTCTGTTTTTAATTGCTTCTTTTTGCAATCAGTCTGTTAATAATCTGTTCATGTTACTATTTCTGAATCTTAGTTGACTTAGCCTGTATGTAAACTCTGTTTCCTCTTGGTATTGCTGCATCATATTGCTGGAAAAGGAGATCGTATTGCTATGTGCAGAAGCAATGTGGAGGATGTCACTTTTGTATTTTTCCAGTCTTAATGTTCTCTTCAATGAGATGGAAAAAAATCACTAATAAATATAAATTTGATAACCTTCAGAAAACTTTTTGCTGAACAGTCTTGATTTCTGATTTGTACTAGTTTAAGTCATTCCATTTGCATATGAAAACAATCTTTCTTTTCCCCCATCTGTTGTATTATTGATTTACATCTTTCAGGTAGTTATCTGCAATGATGCACACAAACATTCATAGTTTAATACTGTCATTTTGAGCTGATTTCCTATAGTCTATTGAACATAAACCATGAAAAATTTAGGATACATTCCACCTTCTCTTAAAAGCTTATTACAAACTTTGGACGCCAATTGTAAGGGAATGGATATCTTTACACTCTTTTGTGGTGCTCTATATTTTTGTGACACTTGATAAATACCGCTCTATAGACCAATAAATAGTAATTTTGAACTAGCTTAGACCTTGATTGCTTTGTTTAGATAACTCTGTGTGTCTAATCATGCACACAGACTTTGAGTCATAACCTGCCAACTCAAATGACAGTAACTAAAAATACTTCTTCCCAATGACTGGCTGCAAAGGAAATCAGTAGGGAGTTTTAGCACCCTCCTCCTGGCTGGCAGGTACCATTATAGGTGGTTTCAAACGTACCTTCATGGTATCCTCAGCAGGTGAATGAAATATTGACCTGCAGAATATGGATGGCCTTTGGATGACAATGATGCATTGGAAATAGACTGAGACTATCATCTGTGCTTTAAGATGCCTCCTAAGTCATCTCACTAAAAGGGTGACTTCAAATTAGTAAGTATTAGGTCCTCCTTCAATACTCAGGTGCTATGTGCAAATGGAACTCAAGTTATATGCAAAAATGGAGTTACAGCTCAAGCTGACACAGCAAAGACAAAGCCCAGTGTGAGTTTGAATAGATGTTTTTCAGAGTATATACCTTTAACTAGAGAAAATTATGTTTCCTGGTAATGATCAGTATCAGACAACCAAGTCAATATAGCTGAAGTCTAGCTTGCTTGTCTGTCCATCTGTGAAAATAGCCCCTTCTCTCTGCTGTTGAGTGAAATAATGAATGCTTCCCCTTAAGTACAGTACAGGACAAAGAAATGCATCATCCTCACTTCCTAGATACACTGTTCCTCTCATAGCTCTGAGGAACTTCCTCTTAGCAATGCTTCTGGACACCATTACATCCAAAGCTAGTCAGTCAATAGTTTGGAAGGACTCAAAATAACACTAACAAAAAATTAAGAAATAGAAATTATGAATGCTTTATATGCGAAAAAAGTAAAAACTACAAATAAGTTATTGCTGGCTGATGTATTCTGGCTCTTTATCTGAGGAAGTCTCATGGTAGTAACATCTGTTACACTATAGACATGACTTTCTATAGTCAGGAAAAGGTACTCTTTAAAACTCTTGTCTGTAAAGTTGAGCTAGCTTTGTTCCTGAATTACTCCACAGCAGAAGTACTCAGGTGGCTTAAAGCTGGACAGATCGCAAAGAGCTGTGCATTCATTTTGCTTCACTGATAAACTGGTGAAGGCTTGAGGTCCTGGGGTTGCATCTGCTCTAAGTCCTTGCCTTTGCAATTGGTACTTCTAATGAGAATAGGAGGAAATCCTGCCATCACACTCTATGGTGCAGAACAGTCAGAGGACTTTATTTCATTGTAGTGCTGTCATTAGCACATGAAAAAAAATCTCTAAAAGACTACTCTTTAAAGGAGTAAACCCATTCAGTGGTAAGGAAGCTCATCTTTAGCTGGAGACTGTAAAAGAACATCCCAGTATTAAAGAACTGAAGTATTACTGTTCCCATACAGAACTAACAGCATTTTTTTTGTCTTTTTATTCCTCCAGAAGGGGAAGAATTGATCAGTTTCTTGATCAGAAATTCTTAAGTGTTTTCATAGCAAGGGAAACTGAGGCTTGGAATTATAACACAGGTTTCCCTGTGCTGTAGCAAAGCAAAGCGGAGGTTAGATCTGAAAAGGGGAAGGCCACACTCAGTGCTGGAGGGTAAGAATATTTTGCACTTTCTCTTTGGGAATGGTGGAAGCCCTGTTAAAATAAGTTGTTTCAAATTTATACTGAATGAAGCACTTCAGAATTTACTATGGGGAGCAATCCAGCATTGGCAAGAGAATGAACATAATGACCTAATACTGTAAAGACTGTCTATCTCTGTTTCCTGTAGATCTGTGAAATGTCTGGCTTTCTTAGGATTTGATTCCAATGTGACCATCAATAAAACAGAATAAGGAACGTTTTCTTGTTCTTGGTGTGAGTGTACTATTCCCACATTTCTTTATGGCAGTCCGAATCTAAACGATCTGCAATCCTCAAGTACAAAGACTTCAGGTTTAGCTGGGGCAGGTTGCAAACTGCTAAGCCCTGCTAAACATCCTCATAGCTGAAAAAGGCACAGGGTTCTTAAGCTTTTATTTGAATAGGCTGTAGCTATTATAAAAATAACCTTCAAGTATTGACTCAAAATCCCTTCACACTTTGCTAAAATTGTCCTGAAATTTCTGTCATTCTCACTAATATTTCATTTTCTTTTCCACATGCTGTACTTAGCATTGTGAGTATGTCTCCCTCTTCTACCTTCTGTATATTAAAAAAATATTGGTGCCATTTTCCTAAAACAAATAAGTAAAGTGAAATTTTCCCTTTGATAATTTTCTCTATTCTTATTAAAAAGTATATTGTGTTGCCTCTTTTCTATTGTAGTTTAAATGACAAGTCCAAACTAGGTGCTTTAAAAGTTTGCCGTTGCAAATGGAAATGTCTTTAACTATTTATAATTATCTTTGCTCAAATTGTCCTTACACATAGAAGCAAGGTAAGTGAGGTGCTGAAATGCATAGAAAACAGGATCTTTTTAAAAAGTCAGTGGTTTTATGAAACGAATGAATTCCTATCAGGGACTGAGGAAGCCCCTTTTTTTTTTTTTTAATTTTGGTTTTGGTTTTTCCATTAGCATATGAAATATTTACTTGTTAGGCAGTATCAGGAATACCCATTTTCCATAGTGTTGTACCAGCCCAACCCATCAATGTGCTGGTTAATTAAGTGTGACCTAAACCAACTTGACTTGAGCTCTGCATTAAATGCACAAAACCCATTTGAGCTGACCAGCAGCAGAAGTGGTACTCAGAGAAATTGAAAAGGATTTCTCCCAAATGCTTTCTACTTACTTACAGCACTCAAGTAATGGCTGAAGATTAGCATATGACATGACAGATTACATTAAGTCATGTCTTTCCAGTGCTTTATGACAGCACTATCACATTAGCTTCTTAGCACTGGCACATCGAGGCATGCAAATGTTTTCAGACCCTCTTATTCAAATCTACAAGCTGACATGGCAGCCTTGATATGATTATTAGTCATTTGAGAGACTTTAATTCACGTCATCAGATAACAGGTTCTGCTAAAAGGTTAGAGAAACTGTCTGCTTTTAATGAAGCCCTCAAAAAAGACCCTCAAAACCTCCCTGCTCACAGAGAGCCTGATTTGACTTTATTGACAAGATCCCCCTAAGAGTGAACTTGAGTTGAATAAGTAAGCAGGCATCTAGAGTAGAAAAAACTGACTTCATTTAAAAATTAGACTGAACTAGGTTGAATTCCTATCTTTCTGCTTCCCATTTCCTTTTTGGTTGTATCATAGCTTTAAAGACAAGGTACTCTGTCTGGAAAATGTTTTCAGCATATGATGCTGGATGAGGAAAAGCGGGGCAAAGACTGGTCCAATACTGTAGTGGCATAATCTCATTGTTATACTGAGTGGGAGGTCACTGCTGCTTATTTCAAAGGGTTAACTGATGGTGTCTTGTCACAATCTTGTGCAGCACAGTTAGGAATTCTGTTTGCACTCTTTTAGTCTGCATCTATTAAATGCCTTCATATTCAGATGTTGTTTTATGTAAAATCATGCTGAGTTTGCCTTTTAATGAAAATACCTTGTAAATTAGTTGCCCATGATCAGTGGCAGTTGGCACAGGGTGAGGTGAGAGACGGTATTCTTCCTGAGCAAGTAAAAAGGAAAGGAGGCCTTTACCATTAGAAAGGATATTTGGCGCTAGACCAGGGGTTTCCCTTTGCAATAGGTGTGGAAAAATGGTGCTGATCCCAGCCCGCATTGTCCCCAAACCAAAGATACATGTCACAAATTTAAAAAATAATCTGAATTCTTAAAATCCTTTGTCATTCATGTGACAATGGCCTCTGTATCAGTAGAGCATATGTCAATATAGTACTGCCCAGGCTACAACTGACTTCCAGAAAACTACTGGTGTCTCTATACCTGGAACTCATGGCAAGCTTTTGTTACCTGAGTCCTTATTGTTAACCGAGGAGGAGGCTGAAAGTTGCTTTTGGACTTTGTGAAGCACCTAGTTTAGACATCACTTTGCTTATGCCTCAGACGTTCTCTAGAGCCTTGCTTGGTCAACCTGTTAGCAATATGCTAATTGGGAAAGCAGTAAAGAACTGTATTTAGGTTCAGACATTGCATATTCAGGCTAATTGTTGCAGTTGACTATAATTTTTTCTTTGAAAAGCCAGTTCAGAATCCCCAGTGTATCAGGACATGCATAGACTGAGTTTGAGACAAGTGATTGACTGCAGCTAATTCACCTCGGTGTAGAGGACCTGGTTTATATCACCTTTCACATTGTCTCTGAACATCACCTCTACAGCACACATCCTCCAGAAACTCCAATTCTGCTCCTGCTGGATATAAATGGTCCAGATAAAAACAGCTTGCTGCTCTATATCAGCTCACGAAATCCTCTCATCTTCATTTGCCTTTGCCACTTCTGCAGCTGTGGCCACAGTGGTCCTCTCAGATCCAATCAACTTGTTCTGCTTCTATTTCCATATCTTCCAGCTCTTTTTCTATCTGAGCAAAATCAATTGCTCTAAGTACTACCAGTCTAATCTGACTGTACTTCATCCCATTCCCTAGGGGTAAATTAACAGGATGAGCAGCAAGGCAGTTGAACTCCAGCTTCTTTTTTACTGTTCCTACCCTTTTTACCAAGAGCTTTTCTGTCCTTAACCACAGCTCTCCATCACAAGAGTCCACTTCTGTGCTTCACCAGCACAAACCAAGAATTTTTTTGTATTTGCTTCACTGATTCTCCATCTCCTCTCACATCCATCTTAAAATGTATCTTTCAGCCTTGCTTATCCTTATTAATTTCTCTCTTGTTGGATTTATGATCAAGTACTTCAACTTATTAATCATACAATGTCTTTGTAACTGCATTGTGTAACTTAAACCATTATTTTATGTAACTGTGTACAGTATTTTGGTTTGTATGAAGGCTACTTACCATACAACACAGATACAGTGTGTTTTGAATGTTTTTTCTCTGAAACAGTAGCAAAAAATCTTCTATTATATTGTTATGTCATTGCTCATAAATTAATTTGCAAGACTAAAATGAAATATTTAGACTTTAGTCTTGCAAACTCTTCCACTTGATTTCTCCCACTAAGCTTGAAAAAGATTGAAAAGATTTAGGCCTTTTCATGGGGCACTTCAGCAACTGGCAAAACAGATAAGTGAAAAGAGAGGGGTTTAGGGCCACACTCTCAAGTGCACCTGTGAATCTTCCTACTATGGCAAGAATAAAGGGAAATTGTGAAATTATAATAAAACACAGGACATAACCGTACCAATAATTTTTCCTCATCATAGAATAAGTGTATGGGCTGTCTTAGCACAGGTTATCCTTGAAGTTGTAAGCCAGATTAGGTGAAATAAATGAAGGAAAAGGGTTAATATCTACATTTATGTCAACAGTCTGTATTAGGAAAGATAAAGATATGTAACAGCTGTGAGTCCTCACAGCACAAGCAAAATCAGTCGCTCAGTAATTCTTATGGGATGTGACTTGAACTAGCCTGGCTGAAGATGTTTCTTTTTAGTCATCCATGTTTCATTGGGCTGGCTAGTTGTTCTGAAAAGGAAGTTCTGTACAACTTTTTCCTGCAGCCCTTCCAGCAGCAGACACTTTAAGCAAACTTTCACTGCACTGTGTGGCACTGGGTGTTGAGATCCAGGGCCACCCTCCCCTGTGTTGCTGGATGTGTTGGTCCTTGAGTCCTCAGCCTGGCACATTCCCTGGCACAGTCCTTAGCCTGGCCCAATCCTCCTTGATGGGTTGATTTCTGCAGCAGAGGGAAGTAAAAGGAAATGATTTCTAAACCTGGAGGTTCCAGTTGTCATGCTTCAGCTCCAGTCCTATGAGGGTATCGCATAGCTGCTGACTATATTAGGACATCTGACCTGCTTGCATCTCTTCTGTAGATCTATTCCTCGTACTCATCTGTGTTTTCTGACACACTTCAAGTAGAAGACTGGGATTAGAGAAATAAGAATTATTTTAAAAGCCCTGCTGAATCTCTGAGTTTTTGCAGACAGTTCTGTTCTTGCAGTTATTTCCATCTTGTTTAATACAAGCTCAAAAATCCATACTGCTTTGCTCCCTCCTGCCTATTTCTTCTGCAAGGTGTACATGTTGATCAATAAAGAACTTATTTCCCCCTTTTCATTACTTTTAGCCTCCCTGCCACACTCACAGTCTCTTATACACAGGTTATGAACAATTCCACTGTCTCAAAATTATTTTAAATGTAATTTAGGCTAGAATGCAGGAGAGTGACAAATGCCAGTGAATTGAGAGGGTTTGTTCACCAGAGGCTGCAATCTCTTGTGACAGCTAACTATGGCTCTAATCTTCATTTGCACTTTCCCAGTCCTGTAACAGATTGCATTACTCTCACCCTTTCTCTCTCTCACTGTTATTAATTCTTCACCTTTAAAAAGATTAATACCTTTCAAGAAATGGACTTGTGTGCTGATTCAACTATTCTGACTGCTAATATATGGAGCTCACGGCACTGAGAACAGCAGTTTGATATCTACCACCTGATGGACCTTGATGTACAGCCACTGTTATCTTAAGTTTTCATGGTTTGTGAGGCTTAACGCTTACTGTACTTGGGTAAAAAGGTGCACTTATTGGGAATGAAGGCATTGCTCTAAGAATCAAGAGAACAATAGGATGGTTTCATATTAATCCTCCCTGCCAGCTGTACATTTCAATGTTGAAAGGCTGACCCCGGTACCTGGTCTTCTTGTCAGCAAAAAAGCTTTCAGTGGCCTACTTGGGAATCAACACAAATATAAGGTGTGATAAAAGGGAAGGGCTGAGGTAAGTGGCAGAAATAGTAGGAATCACTTAAATTTCACTTGTACCAGAACAGAGTATGATGTTGACTTCACAAGGTATCAGCTCTTTCTCATAACATTATGCTATTGCTGATATAGAAGTATACCAAGTTGTCTGCCACTGAAATCTTCTAAGTATGAATTTAATAAAACCTCTCATCTTTAAAAACTGGCATTCAAATATCTGTTAGCAATATTCTTCCTTATGCCTATATTTGCATAAAATAAGGTTTTTGTTAAAAACAATTTTGTATTCTTACAATACTAATTTTTATTTTATTTTCTAATTATTTAATAGTTCTAGAAGTTTAAAAACTATGTGTCTAAAGTATGAAAGGGGCAGCTGGCATTTCAGGAAACAGCTTACTGGCACAGGACAGGTCCAGGTGTATTTTAAGGGAATGTACTATCCAGACTAAAGCAATTTCCAAGTGATTATCTTCTCTCCTTTGGCATGTTCCATCTCTTCACTATCCTGGACTAGCTTTCACTCAGTCTAGCTGTCCTTCATACATCAGTTCTAAGGCCTTGTGTGATTTAGGACTTCCAACTCCATCCCAGCAGATATGAACTGATGTATTTTAAGTAGCTGACTTTAATACCATGTGTATTTCTATACCAATCAGTCCCATGCTATAAAATTGAGCTTTAAAAAAGCTTCTCTGAGCAAGTGGACTCACTGAGTGCTGAACAATTGTGGATTACATGTTTCTGTTACTGAACTGCCTCAGATATTCCAAGAAACATTTCATTTTGAAGTATAAACATACTACATATTTCAGATTGCATCAGACTTATTTTAAACATGAATTAGCTGGCGAATGTGATGCCTAAACTGCTATTTAACTGTCCCTTTAAAATATATATTTAAATCCTAGGCCATGTATGACTGAATTTGATTTAGCACTTTGTCTTAAACCACAATTCAGTTTAAGGGAGCCAGTAATTGGGTTTTCATCACAGTGACAGAGGATCTCAGAATGAGGTTGCTTTGACAAATATTGTGGGTATTATATTCTTATGGCATGAAACTTTACTCTGTTGTCACTGAAGTCAAGGGTGTCCATTGATTTTACTGAAAAGTGGAAGCAGCCCCACAGCCAAGAGGGCTTTAAGACACATTTTAGCAGAAATAATTCTTTGGGCAGGTGGCATTGTCCAAAATACTCTTGGCAAATACAGCTGATTTAGAAAGCAGCTCGCACTTTTTCTTGGTGATGTAGTATAACATATTTGATAAATGACTGTGCCATTAGATGAAGCTGGTAGGACCCACAGTTGAAACCAGCTATAGACTTTAAAAATAAACCAATATTGACACACTTCTAGAGCGAAAATATTGCCTTATTACAGCCTGGCATTCATCTTCTGCATGTCTGTGAATATATCAGTGTTTGCACACGTGCTCTCTAGAGTGTGTAATCGCACCCATGTCCAGGTTCTACTCCTAGTCTGGTGGGCAGATATCATCTTAAGGTCAGCGGAGGAGTGCTTACCGTGCAAGGCACTTGTGTACGCTTATACTTTGTATCTTCTAGTCTCTCTTGGAAGCTCTTCAGCACCGCTTGCCATGCTGCCTGGGTGGTAAATATTTCACAAGAAATTACTGTGTGATGGTAGGAACTGAGTACTGCTCTACATGAATCCCTGTGCAGAAACACAGCAGAAAGTCTGTCTAAGGCAGTCATGTATATTATATAGGATATACCATTCTTTGCTTCAGCTTCCTGTACCTCTGAAGCCAGCAGGCACAAAAGGGCTCTTGTCTTCCTGCAGTGGAAGGGACCCTGAGCAGTAGTGCAGGCAATGAGGACCCCTGGGCATGACCATGGCAGCCTTGTGCTATGGCTGAACATTTTTAATGGCACCTCACAGCCTATATTCTATCAGACAAACTGAAAATATTTTTTAAGAAAGCAACACAGAAATATCTTTCCTGGGTTGTTTGGGGTTTTTCGTTGTTTCTGTAACAAACACCACTTAGTTTCTCTGCCATCTCTTATTTGCTACATTAAGCCTTATTTGGATGCTTTTATGTAATAGGCATAAATGTAGTGTTTTAAAGGGAGAACTGTTTGATAAAGAAAAAAAAATTCTTGTTTATTCTCAAGAACATGTAGAAGTTGTATGATTTAAAAAATAAGTTGGAATTCTGAGTGATGCTTCCTAATTGAAGGCAACCTGTTAGAGCAGAAGAGGCAAATCTGTGGAAATCCTTATCACATAGTGCTAAAGCTTTGCACAAGTTCAAAAATTACAGGGAAAGATCAGAGCTGGGGGGGGGGGGTGTGTGTAATGCATCAAGGATTACTGTTTAGAACTCTAGTTCTAGTGTTCCTGATGGAGAAGTATTCTGGAGAAATGTTACTGCATGCTTACCTTTATTCATGTGGTTTTCAGTGTCTGATGGATGTTGTCAGAGTCAGGATACTTGACTAGATGAATATTTTATCTGATATAGATAATACTGCAGAAAGAAAGAAGCCTGAAGGAATAACCTTATTTTTATAACACACTTAATGTCTTCTTTATTCTTGTTGTCAATACCAGAATGTAGGCAAGATAGACTCTCTTATCTGCTAGGCTCTGTCTATTCACAAGGTTTTTGGAAAATCTAAATGATGATTCTATTAGAAACGTGACTTTCAGAATAAGATGTATTCAGGCCTTAATAAAGAAGGTACTGGATATATGGATGGATACATTGATGGATACATCCATAGATGGATGGATACATTGCTTTATTTCAGTAGCAACCATAAGCCAGAAAGCTATTAGACCTCTATTATTAGATGATGGATAGTATTTTCTGCTTAAACTAAGCAGGAGGTAGTCAATGTGATCATCTAATGACAGGGCCATTCAGTCATATCTAGGTAACTTCTGGTTTAACTCCATCCTATTCTCTTCTGGGCATGATGATGTATTGGTGGAATTCTAAGCGACATCCACTGTAACCCCTGGGGAGGGGAAGGAGAAATAAGTGTTAATCCCTTACTGCTCAGAGGAAGTCCTAAGCACAGCTGTACAACAGACCAAAAGGGCATCCCATCAATTAGGGACAGCTCTTGATCAGATGGACTTGTCCAAAGGAGAAATGGATTCCTGTTCCCTTGCTTATGAGAGAAGATACTTCCCATGACCTTCACCTATAGACTCTCATCATGTTTGTTGGTCCTGGGAGCAACAGATTTTAGAGATCAAAACTCCCTAGGAACTACCATGTAGCTGAATTTTTGGGCTTTAAAGAAAAGGTACTGTGGGGGAGAGAGAAGTTGTTCTTCAGAAAGGCTGAAATAACTAAAATACACCACTAAATATGACTTAGAGGTCACAGCAGAAGGGAACTCCTTCTTCCCATTTTAGCAATTCCCAAGTGTTTAGTAGTAGTTCATTCACTTCATGATAAAAATGAATGAGGAGATTCGAGGTAACATATTTTACAAAGCTTGTCAAACCTTGACAGAAAAAAAAGTTGGCCTCTAGCACAGCATATTGCGAGCTGAAAGAAACAAGAGTGAGAGGAAGATGAGAATTAGAGCTCCTTGGAGAGCAGAATCTCAAGGGTTTTACAGATACCAGGTCTTAGTCAAGAAGGACCATGGAGGGACAAAAAGAGAGATTCTGTGATAGCTACAAATGAGATGTACTGGAAGGATGAAAATCTGAAGGACAAGCTGATGCCTGCAAGGACTAGCTAGAGGGCACAGTCAGTCAGTAGAGCTGATAGTGATGCTTGCTGAGATAAAAAATATGGAGAAAATCAGATAAAAGGCATAAAATCTGCTATGTAACAGTTAGCAGGTGTTGTGCCTGCTTTTTTAACCACAGGCAGACTTTAAACCGAGCTGGTTCTTACTGGGTTTTGTAATTTTTGTATGATTGTTCAAAGTTTGCATTTGCACCTGCTAAATTTTAGCTGGATTCTAACTTCATAAATACTAGCATTCATCTGTTGCTTCTGGTTCGGCTCCTGCTAGTCTGCATTTGCCTACATGTAACCACCACACACGCACCAAAATATACTACCTCAAAAAGTGATTCAGACCAATAATTGTGCCCTGAGGCATATAGTTGAACATTCACTTCCAAAAAATGAACAATTCTAATAAATGAGCTTGTGTGTATCACATACAATCAATCCTTTTCATAAGACTTAACGCACTTAGAAAAAAATGTAACCCTGCTTTGTTCAAACTCAGTGTATGCTTATAGAAGTGTCTTTACTAATGGTTCTGAGAGCTCCTTTAAAATTTCCCATTGGGGAAACAGTGACAAAATTTTGGACAAGAAGCAGTTGAATTCAATTCAACATATGCAAAGGAAAATAATTTGGAATATTTAAAAAAAAATAGTCAACCCATTCCAATCATAAGTATTGCAATTAGGTGAGTGATGTGTGATATATTGGAGAAACCTAACTGTAGCAACACCGGTGGGTTTTCATAAGTAAGTTTCTTTAGACTGATTTGAGACTGAAGACAAACTTCTGTGTTAAGTCTTTAATGGATGGTTCTGTAGAAATTCTGTCTATTCAAAATACATGGTATATAGCATAATGCTCAAGCTAGACTTAAGGCTCCATAGGATTTAGAAAACAAAGTTTGACCATAAATATTATGATAGTTTTATACTTCTGTTTTTGTAGGAACATTAACTTGCCAATCTATTCTATACGTGGATCTGTACTCATAGGTTTAATTCACTTACAGTGGATTGCAAATATACATACCTGTGTGTGTGTGTGTGTGTGCCAGTTCCTTACCGGGTTTTATTCAATCGGTATCAAGGGGTTTTATGAAGGAAGTTAAGTACAATGATTGTCTAAACTTTGCAGGTGAGTAACTCAAAGTAGGGAGGGCTTTGTAGACTTGCCAAAGGCCTAAAAGTAATTCTCAAAACTGAGTGGTGGTTTTCTAAAAAGTTTTTGACAGTGTAAGATAAACCATATTCTGCTGAGCATTTGTGCTTTGATATCTCCAAAACTTTCTTGAAAGTGTGCTATTACCCCAGAAAACATAGGAACAGATTTGTAAGTATTAGCTTGTTTAAGTTCAGCTGAAGCTTTTGCACCTGAAATTAAGGTGGAAGGCAAAATCCTGTTTTTCATGTGAAGATGTTTACATCAATATGTAGCAAAGATGAGGCAGCTGGCAGTGAGAAAATAATAAAAACTGTAAGTATTTTTAAATTCTTTACTTATGATATAAATATATATTAAATTATTAAATAAAATTTAATATTTAATTAAATTTAATATTAAACTAAATTATATATTAAATAAATATAATGCAAGATAGAAATCCTGCACTGGATTTCCTTACTTGCTGAAAAATATCTCTAATTCCCAAGATACACACAGACTGGAAATGTATATATGCATACATACATAGAGATGTCAGTCTGTGTATAAAATTATACCTATGTACCTCCATGCGCATGCTTTAAATTTTGTGAGCCATCCTTTCCTTCCTCTTGTTAGGCAAGTCATAATCCATATTTTCACCTTCTTTTCTTGGTTAAGGTGAAGCAACATTTACATGACCATGGGTTTTGTGTTTACAGCATTTTCTATTTTGCCAGCTGCAGTTAAGTGTTTATTTGAAAGCTTCATTGAGATTGGTCAAAAAAAAAATCCTTAGTACTTTTCAGAATTAATTCTTGCTTATTATTTAATGAGATGAATGTGGAACTGTTCAACCTGCAGCATCAGTGGTGGTAAGATTAAAAACCTGCAGATTTTGTCTGCCCTTCCAAACAGTTGCAGTTTGTTCTGATGAGATTCCATGCAGGAGTCATGAGTTGGTTTAGTTTTGTTTGTGAGTAGCCAGTAGCTTTAACAGATTATGGGCTGGTCTGCTAAACTAGGTCTCAAAGCAGCACTTGCAAGACTGCTGGAAATGATTGCTTATCAAATAGGTGGTCCCCATCTATTTGAATTGTTACTTATTAAGCAAAGATCAGCTGGCAAAATGGTCTTCAAGGAAAATGTTCTGCCAGCCAGTGATTTCTAGACTACGACCCTTGTCCTGAGTCACAGTCCTGAAGAATGTGAAAGAGGTTGGTTTAGAGGTAATAAAACCTTCAAACTCTTGGCTGTGGTGAGGAAATTTCCCTGTTCTACTGTGGCAGTTTCCTAGCTACTCTGTTTGCTCAGGCCAGGTAAAAAGCAGTGTGGAAATATTATATATTAGAGTCCATTGTGGTCTTGAGAAAATTGTCTTCTAGCTAAAATCCAAAACAAGGGAACGTGCTGAAATATAGTCATGAGATTGTGTACCAGGTTTATGTGGACAAGTCTTCATAACAGCAAATGAGGAAATTAGTCATAAAAATCTAGTCAACCAATAACAGAGTTTGTGCCTGTAAATTCTTAAGCACCACTTTGAAAATGGCTACTATAATGAAAAGAAAGTAATCTTGTTTTGATGGAAGCAATGGTAATCAGTTTTCTCTAGTAAGTATTGATAAGGAATGTTTGTGCTCATGTTTAGTGTGTAATATGACACTGTGGTTTTGGTACAATCCTATATCTAGCAAGAGTTACTGTTAGTTGGGTCTGGTTCCTCTGTGACTTCATTTAAAAGAATGTAGAAAGCTGAACAAGAACACTGCAGTGAAGCATGAGGACTCTTCAGAATTCTGTCTGGTCATCTTTAGCAATTTCTTGTAATTATAGCTCTTTTTGCTTAATTTCTTGTAAGCTTCTGGTTGACTTGCCACCCTTTAAAGAGCTGCATGGATGTTATGTTATAAGCGAGCTGGATACAGGTAAACAGAAAAGACAGGGTGTGCCCATGGATCAGTGTTCTCTGTGGAAATGTTTATTTTACTTGTTGTTACTTATTTTAGTTTTGAGGAGTAGTTAATGTGGGTCTGAGGATAATCACTTTGGGCAGAAGTTTATGGAGGGAAAAAAAGTGTATTTAAAATGTCAAATTATATTTATAGAAAGTGCAGCTTGGATTACATGTAATTGACAGTGCCCTTTAGATTAACAAGTGAGATAGGATCATCTTATTTTCAATAAACTTTTATGTTTAAGGTGTTTCTTTAATGGTTTGGATTGCAGCTTAAAAATAGAAAGCCTGTACATATGCTTCTGCCTGCTAGGGTACTGCAGACTTGATTTCTGAGGTTGCTGACAGCTTCTGAAAGATTTAGGAACTGTCAGCAGGAAACATTCCCATAGAATCTGTGCTGTGAACTTTTTCTGGAAAAACAGCATCATTTAGCAGGTAATATATCTGCAATAAAAATACAGTTATGCAATAATGGCTCATTAATATGGTCGATCATAACATGGTCTTTTCAATTCAATTTAAAAAGGAACTTGTGGAAAGAAAGAAGTTCCTACTCAGCTAGTTAGTGAACTTGGTTATTTCTTTTATATTGTTGGGGTTTAAGCTTTGAAATAGCTATTTGATTTGAATGGGCGATAACATTTAGTTACATGACATTTGATTTCTGCATAAACAGATTTCCATTTATGTTTAGGTTAGTACAATAAGGTTTTTTCCTTTTTTTTTCTTTTTTACCTTTTTGAATATGCTAGAAACTGCTAGAGTACTTTGGTCTGTAACTGCTAATTTATCCTTTATGTCTTTATGATCTTGTCAGTGCTTCATGTCTTTTAGTTTTTCTAATCTAAAATAATCCCAGTGAAATCCTTTGATTGTCTGTTTGGACCTGGTCCATTTCTAAAGCAGGAATGTAATGGTCTTTATGGCACTTACTTGGAAGTAATTTATCCAACAGGGTGAATATAGATACTTGTTTTAATAAGAATATGCTTTATGGTAAGTGGAGACGGCTATTTAATTAGCCAGAGGGAAAGTAGTTCATGATACAATCTGTTCCAATCATCTTGGACATTAAACAAAAAGTCAGACAAAGTTATTTATGTACATGCACTTTATTTGCAGTTGTTTTGAGTAACCTCTTGGTAGAACTTTATGGCATTATCTGGGGAAAAAAATGTGGATGTGCATTTCTTTTAAAAAAAATGTAAACAGGAGTTTCACTTATTGCTGTCAGTGCTTCAAGTGTGCGTCTCTTAAAGCAGTTGACAGTGGCAGCAGTGCTCAGTTTATCCTGGATAATACGCTCTTTTGACATTTGGTGGTTTACATCTTTTTGGTGTGAAGACTGATATAGGATGCTATAAAAGCATTACATTCTGCTTCTTTCTAATGTGGATTTTTCTATTGCCTTGAGCTGCCTATTGCATAGATAAATAAGATGTATTTCTGAAGCAGAAGGATTCCTTTACAGTGCTGTAGAAGCTGCTAGGATTTTAGGAGGGGTTAGAACAGCATTTGGAAACTAGATGGGAACATGCTTCCTTCAGGTTTTCTGACTACATTGAGTACTGAACTTCTCCTTAATTCTTTGTGTTAAAAGCTGCTAATAGTAGTATTTGTAGTTACAAACATAAAAACAGCAAAGGAAAGAAGGAGCAGTGTGCAAGTGTTAAAACATTCTGTTATTTATGAGTATGATATACTTTTGTCCTTAGAGTGTACTAACTACAATGCTTCATCTTGCAAAATTGTCTTTAAGGAACTAATCCATAACCTGTTTGATTTGAAATAATTTCTGTGGACTGCAGTGGTTTTTGGATGATGTGTCAAGAAAGGAAGAAAGGAAGTCTCATTTATCCAAATGAAGTTGGAGCTATTGTAAATACAGGGCACTTTTGGAGAAAAGTGGTTGCATTTTCATATGTGAGAGGTGCTTGCCTTATCAGTAGTTAAAGCCTTATCAGTAGTTAAAATGGTTGTGATTGTTAATGTCTCTTCCCCGCCCACCATTTTTTCTGTAGACAACCTTCTGAAGTTTTTACACTTAAGCAGATCACCAGAATGTTTCTGAACAACTGATTTCATATGCAATTTGTCAGTTCACAGGAATTTGTGTATAGTTCACAGCATTTTGTGTAGTAAAGCCTTCATTGTGCTGAACAGACAAGTATTTTCTCAGCATTATGATAAGAGACACAGATACCAAACATACTGATTCAAGAGGAATGCCTGTTGCAAGAGGAGTGAAGTCCTAGGGCTGAGTTTATTTAGTGTAAAGAAAAATATAAAAAATAAGGAATCACTTTTCTTACAGCTCCATCTTCCAACCTCTTGTACAGTGAGTTGGAAGAGTTTTTGATATAAGACAGCGGGTAGTGTGTGCTGACACTTTCCCTCCTCCCCACAAATATTTATCACCAGCTGGTTTATGTGACCCTGCTTGTTCCCATGAAGTCAATGGTAATGCTGGAGTACTAAGCAAGGATGGCCTGCACACAGGCGCGAGTCGTGACATAGCCCGGAGTCTAAAAGCCAACAGACTCATGGCTTTCTTCTCTGCAACAAGTCAGAAATGAGCAACTACTGTGGGTTGTATGGATACCTCAAACAGACCATTTTATTCAGCCACATAATGCAAATAAGGGCATCACACTAAAGGGGAGAGATGTTTGGTTTGGGTCATATGATGACAAAGTTCCATATTAAATAAATTTAGCAGCTCAGTTCTGGCAAATCACCAGTAGGTTACTCACAAGTATCAGAGACTTGCTGTGTCCAGTACTAGCATGATAGCATATGTTAGTAGACAGCTCAAGCTCTGTTCAGAATTGCTTTTAAAGTTGAAGCAAACAATTAAAGCAGGTATTTATTATATACAAATAGTGAGTGCCCGGAAACCCAGATGAAAACCTGTCTGAACTCCCTAGACCTGATTGTCTAAGGCCCATTTTCTGGAAAGTGCTAATTGCCTCCTAAGGGATGCCAAATGCTCTCAGATCATTGAATTCAATGAACCCCAATTGATGTATTTCAGTGAATTCCTGATGAAGTCAGCCCTTTGAGCACTATAGACTCAAGGGCTCTCAGAAGTATGCTGGATCATGTCCTACATGGACAAACAAAACAACGTTAGTACGGTTTCTGTGTGACAACTAGGTAGGCTAATAGGTCAAAAACATCAATTAGAATTTATGTAGCTGTATTTTATGCCTTCATTTTTTGGACACAGATGCATCTTTAACTTTTTGCACTGTGAGTAGTCCCATTGTTTCAGATACAGGGAACGATTTAATGTTTACAACTCAGTGCACCTAATTCCTTGCAGGGGTAACACCTGAGGGATTTAAGAGCAGGGACAGGACAGGTCTGTTCTCCCAGTCAGCTGGACAATTGAGCTTCCTCAAGAGCTGATCCTGAAGCTGGTTTTGTGGGCTCCAATGGTTCAGGTGCTGCTGCAGAGGCAGCCCAGCTGTGCATGCAGGTGTTACATAATTATGAACATGGTAACATCAATGGTAAACCCAGGGTTAAAAGTGCCCTCCCTTTCAATGCTCTGAGGTTGAGCAATATGTTTGGGGTGCACACAAACTCTTTAAGAAATACAGCAAACACTTCTTAGCACCTCTCTGGAGCTTTTGGGACTAAACTACTTACCCCATATTGGCAAATTTAGCTTTTCAACTTCACTGTGAAGTTGATCATTACATTGCAGTGGCAGCTCTTATCTATTACTGACATGCAACCACCTCTACAGTGAAATGCAGTAGCCTTTTCAAAGTGACATTGCACACTCATGGGAAATAACAGGCATGCTTTACTGATCACAGATCATCAGATCCTCAGATTTAGATGTCACAAAAAAGACTTTCAGATCTCCTAACACCTGAATTCAATACTGATTCAGAAGGAAAAAAACATTGTCTATTGCATCACTAAGCTGTTCCTGTAGTGGTAAGCTTTCTTGGAGGTCTCTCTTCCAAATGCTAAGCAGCCCAACCAGTCTTAGCTTTTAAGATCACAACCCAAGGTGGTATGGCTGCAGGCCATAACTCTAATGAAAACCTGGTACAGTGGGTAGATTGTTTCTGGATCTCATTATAGGCAATTGTTCCACTACTTCTGCTGTTTTTAATTCCTAAACCTAATATTTACCTCTGAGCATTCAAAGTTATTTTGAATTTTATCTTGACAAATCACTAAGGGGTCTATTCTTCTTTCAATGCATGCATTTAACTCTCATTAATGTTCATATGAGTTATGCACAGAGCTCAGCTCCAGCAGGTTTTTCCAGCAGGGCCTGAGTCCCAGCCCTTATATGGTGTTTCAAAGTTTCTTAGGCTTCTGAACAAGCACAAAATTCTTCTGCCCAAATGGAGCAGAACAGTGCTTCCTCCCCGCCTTTACTATGACCTTTTGGTCTGCTACGCCTATCAGTGGTAAGGAGTCTGTCCCCTTTTCTTTCCCCATTTCCAGCCATGCTTACATATGCATACTGGTAATCTTGAGAGCATGATTTAGCAAAGAACTCACTCAGGCTCGTTGTTACAGAATCCTTTTGCTAGCTTTTACTGTGGAGTAACTGACAGTGTATTTTGTACTGAATCAGGCTCTAAATTATGCCTAATGCTCAGTTAACTGGAAAGGAAAACAAGTCCAGGCATATTACACACCATTTTGACATTCTGTGAGCTCTCTGGCAGTCTTTCAGGTATACTTCTCAAAGATACTTTTGCTTTTTTCTTCATATTCTTGACGAAATGTTATGTATCCTAGACTGAGCACATATCTAGAAACAAACAAGCCCTGAAGGAATTAATTTTTAGACACAAGTACCCAAAGGTTTAATAGGATGAGTGTTGTTCATACTGTATTAGCTTCTGACTGTTGTATTAGCATGAGTTGAGAGACTTAGCATAAAGGTTTTGGAAAATTATGATTTCCTGGGGCTTCGGCACCAACCCTTTGATACAGTGCAGGTTACTTTGTCAAGCTCTGACTGAAGCAATCTCAAAGAAAATGCTGGAAATAGAAGGGGCTATTTCAAAACTTAAAAATGCCTCTGCAGGGCAAGGTGCATTCTCCTCTGCCCGGTGAAAGGAAAATAAATCTCTTCTTAATAGAGAAGAGCTGTAGAAAACAGACCTGGAAATACCAATGTCTGCATTACAGAGATCTCTGGATACTGTCATGAAATAGCCAAATATGTCGCTTCTGCAGGTAGAGCTCACTGGGAAAAAAAAAATTCATTCTTCCACAGACTTTAATGTTTTCTTTGAGGTTAGAGGAAGGAAGAAGGGAGAACTACCCCCCATTTTTGACAAAAGCCAAAACCACGGGAAACACGATATATCTGAAATTAACTGTGCTGCAGGGAATGCTGGACTGACTGATGGTGTCTGACATAATTTTGGTCAGTTTTAGTGCTGTGGTTTGCAGAGAAGAATCAAATTGGAAGGAATTTTGTTGGTTCTGGGGCTTCCAGGGCCCACAGTCCACTGTACTCTCTGTCCTGAGAGTGAGGATGCAAGATTTCCAGTCCACTTGGTTCCCAGAATTTGGAGCAGTATTGAAGACAGACAGCCTGAACAGATTTCAGAAATGAGAATCTGAAAGCTTTGGGATTCAGCATGATGACAGATGTCATCATGCGGATACCTACCAGCTGTAGAGCAAGCCATTTTCAGGCATGAGACAAGGGTCCGTGATCCTAAAAGCTCTGGTTGGCACAGCTTCCAGGTAAGTACCAGTACTGAGAACTTCAGTGGAAGGACATACAGCAGTCTAGGAAACTGAGCTTCCCAGCAGCTCAGCAGCTAGGCTGGCAAGAAGCCAGACGTGCTAAAACCTGCCTAACAGACAGGGTGTCACCAGGTGTTGGCTGAAATACTCTGGGGACAATTTATAGATTTTGATGAACCAGCATTTTTGACAAGCAAATGTCATTGGAGAATTCCCAGTGAAGTGTAGTTTCCAGCAGTTTGAGATGGTTCAGATGTTGTTTGGTTTAAAGCAGTTCTTCCTATAAAATGCAAGCAAATGTCAATTACTATGTGCAAAACTATGATGTAAAAGTTATCTCTTTTGGGGGCATGGGTCAAAGCTAGTTCAAAGTAAATACTATGTATTTTCTGTACAGAAGGCCTAGGGTTCTAGGATTTTGCCTCCTTTTCACTTCCTAGATGGAACGACCTGGCCAATCAGACAATAAAGGAAGGTATATGTGTGTAGTGGTGGTAAATTAATACCTCCAGCCTCAAAGAAGGAAAGTTCTATTTGATGTTGTGATTTCTACTTCTTCCTAGGGGACAGAACTAAGAATTTCATAGTTAGTTATAGGCTCTCAATCAGGACTGCCTCTCTTGCACCCTTAGGAGCTAAACAAGCTGCAAAGTCCGTATGTGTTTTTCTTGTGGAGATTTCAGCTTGTCATATGATCAGAACCCAATGTGTTTCTAATTCATCTTCTCATTCTCTTTAGTTTTGGGATAAAAATGGCTCTGACAGAGCCTGTCACTTATTTTTGCTCTAGTTGTTTTCCTTGGGTTGCTTTTTGGGCTTGTACCTGGGAGTATTTCAGTGTTTCTTCTGTTTCTTCCCTGTTATCCAGATTCAGCTCTCAAGGTAATTTTTTTTGTCCTAAACCCCTGAGCTGCTTCCCCAAGGACTTCCCCATTTTCTATATGTCTCACCAAATTGTGCAGTGATGTAGCATGGTCATCATGTTCCTGCTGGTTCCAGTAACAGCCTCTTTCTTAGTCTCAGACTGACTTTCATGTTGAGTGAGAAGCGTGGTGTTGATGTGTCTGACATTGTATCAGAATCTCCCATCTTTTTCGTTGTCCTAGTATCTAATATTAAACTACTGCACTACAACAAACATCATGCCTTACAGACAGGCCGTCCAATATAAAAGTCACACATTTACAAGCTTTCATGCTTAAGAAAATTAAATCATAGAATCATTTCTAGGAAAAAGAATAAATTTTTTGAGAAGACCCTTCATAGAAGAGTAAGAGCTAACAACTGCATCTGGATAGCAGCCATCATAGCATTATTTTTAATATACTATATAGTTTTATTTTTCCATCCTCTGGATAATTTTTCAGAGAGATGGTACAGTGAAGTGTGCTTTCAGCAATGATGAGAGTGGCTTTGATGCTCTCAAATGACAGTTTTACCTTAGAAGGAACAATAACCAAGCTTATATTTTCACTAATTGGTGGCACCAGCAAGCTCTACAGTTGGTGCAATATCTTTGTTTTTAAACACTGAGCTCATTAGAGGCAGTAGGCTGCTTCCATTGGAATGGTTAACAAGCTGCAACCCAGAACATTTCTGCGTGCCTTTCCACCCCCTCAGAGACTGCCTTAGTCATCATAGCCTAAGAAAGTAAGAAAGATTGTTTGATGAAATGTGAAGGAATTTTACCATTCTGTGGTATTGGAATTAACATATTATTATTGGATTCCAGGTCTTTATTACTTTTATGTCTTATTTTGACTATGGTTCTAAAAAAGCAAATCTGTGAAAAAATTCTGGCTTAATACACAAACATAAAACTTTTGAGGGCATTATGGTGGAAACATGCTTGATTGAGAGCTGTGGGCATTAATATAACTAATTCAATTTAAACTTGCTTCGGTACCCTCTATTTACTGAAACAACTTGAGCTAAGCAATGGTTATATTGTCTTGTTCTGGAAGGAAAACAATTGTTCATTGTATATCACAGAATCATAGAGTGGTTTGGGTTGGAAAGGACCCTAAAGGTCATCTAGTTCCAATATCACTGCCAAGGGCAGGGACACCTCCCACTACTCCAGATTGCTCAAAGCCCCATCCAACCTGGCCTTTAACACTTCCAGGAATGGAGCATCTACAACTGCTCCAGACAGCTGGTTCTAGTTCATCACCATACTACCAGTAAAGAATATCTTCCTAGTATGCCATCTAAACCTACTCTTTTTCAGTTCAAAGCCATATGCCCTTGTTCTATCACTATTTGTCCTTGTGAAAAATCCCTCTTCAGCTCTCTTGGAGCCCCTTCAGGTACTGGAAGGGGCTCTAAGCTCTACTCAGAGCCTTTGCTTTTCCAGGCTGATGAACTC
>VZUI01047944.1:0-91467 GCA_013401135.1 Cettia cetti | reverse complement strand
CCTTTCCGGCCCGCGCCGTGTGCGTGAGAGGGGCTCCAAGTTGCCCCGGCGGCGGCGGCGGCGAGCGGGGGGCCGGGGCGGCGGCGGCGGCGGGGCGCGGCGGGCGCGGAGCGGAGCCCACCCCCATCACCTGTTACCTCCGCTCCCCAGGTTGCCTGAAGTTCCCCGGCGGCGCCCGGCAGGACGGAGAGCGCCACGGCTGCGGCTGGCGGGGACCCTACAGTGGCTGCTGCAGCATGGGCTGGCTCAGGGGGATTGCCTTGCTTTCCTTGGGAGTATTACTAGCAGGAAGAGTCAACTGCCAGCATGTGAAGAATAATGTGCCAAGGCTCAAATTATCGTATAAAGGTAAGTCTGTTGTTCTCTCTTATTCTCGGTTTTCCTCCGAACCTCTTTTCTCCTTGCCCCGTCGCTCCCTACCTCCTCACCTTCCTCACTGCTTTTCCTTATCTTCCGAAGGGGAAATTGACATTAGGAGAAATTTCTGAAAACATTTACTTCAAAAAGCCCCTCGGTGCTGCTGTCGGTACCAGGCAGTTTAAACCCAGACAAAGAAGAGTTAGTTGCGATTGCAGAGGAGGACTCCGGATCGTGCTGATCCCTGTTAGAGCATTTTTCAGTCTTGTGCTATTTCACCGGACTTTACTCTTCAAAGCCATGAGTCGCGTTTGGCCACCCAGCTCATCTCCCCCGTGTTGGGCATGCAGTGGAGCCACAATTCCAGATCTGCTTTAAACATCATGGAATGGATAAAGATTTATATATTTTATTATTTTGTATTTTAGGCATGAAGTGGTTAATTTTCAAGTCATGAATATTCAGTTTGTACAAATCTGACAATCAGATGCCTAACATAAGCAGTAGATGGTGGGTTTGCCAAGAAACTATAAACTGAAAGGAACAGATCAGTCCAGAAAAGGAGGAGAGGACTGCTAGGCACCAGAAAATGCTGCGTATGGATGTTTAATGCAGTGCGATTTATTTGAACCAGGGTTGTTTTCGGTGTAGTCTGATGTGTGTCATTAGAGATCACAGGGAAGGTGTAACTGAAGAAAGAGAGCTGTGAGATTACGTTTATGTTTGAAATTGTGTAATGCCACTCACACTGCAGTTGTCAGTAATTAACTTTTGTATAATAGTGCCAGTATTAAAGGAGAACAGTGAAGTAGCCAGACTCTTCTCTTTATCAGCATAGTTCCACTCTAAGTACATTTTCAGAAGAATTCATCAAATCTGGAGAATGTACAACTGGGAAAGAAGTTTAAAATGTAAGAGCTGTAGAGTATTTTTTTTAAACGGAGAGCTATGCACCTAGGTACATACACGTCTCTCCGAAGAGCTGCCTCCTCATAATTCTCAGATTATTGATGGCTGAGAGAAGGAGCTACAACTGTATGGTTCTGAAAGGAGAGAGGAAAAATAACACGCTGCTTCTACAGAGGGAAAAAGAGAACATGTGTGTGCATGCCTGGTCATAGATGTCAATCTCAGTTTACAGCATAGTATCAATACACCTCTTGCCAGTAGAAATACGTTTTCCTTTTTTTTCCCCCATCTTTCTCATGCTGCAAATTAGAGGGGGGAAGGTCCTCTCTGATACAGGGCAGGCGTCATTTTCACACTCCAGATGAAATAAAGAATTAAGCACCTGCAAAACTTGGATGCTCTGTGTGAAATAAATGCATGTGCCGGGTTTTCTTAAAGAACACATATGTGCATATTTGTGTGTATTTAAACTTGAAAATATATGAACGAAAAGAACAGTTTAAGGGGTTCAGAGTCTGTTAATGAGAAAAAAAAGTATTTAACACAAAATTGATTATTTTGAGTAATGGAGTATAAAGAAAGCTTCTACAGTAACTACATGTCATGTCAAAAGGCTCATTAAAAAGCTCTTAATTGCTTCCAAACTTCTACAATCATCCTGAAACTCAGACTGGTATATATAAGCATAAATGCTATAAAAACATCCTGTAAAGGGGTTTAATGGTTAATTAATTATTAAACAATAATTAGTTTATTTTTTTCACCCTTTTAAAGTTCATCTGTAGCTCAAGTCTGCTACCCCTGCTCATATTGGCTCAATGCAGAGAAACTAATTTCAAAGAGTTGTCAGATGTGACTGATGATGGTTTTCTTTTTTCTTTTCTCTTTTTTCTCTTAGTTTTTTTTTTCCACCCGGCTGGTGCTGTATCTATGGACCCTTTAAAAAATATTTTGCTACTCTGGCGATTGGTTGTTTTCCAGTTCTGCTCTTGCCGGGATAAAGAGTCTCATTTTCATTTTTTAAAGTATCAGATATCAAATTTTGCTATATGGTCAGTTCTGTATGAGCAAAACAGGAAACTGAGCTGAACATCAAAACTGTTTTATGCTTGTTGGATCATGGTGCAACAAAAATGAGTTCAAATGGTGAGCAACCCTGTTTCCTATCTTGTGAAGGCAGTAAATGCGTACTTGATCCAAAGCAAGTTGAAGTCTGAAGACTTACAGGAGTTCACACTGTAGCCTTTGATTCACATATTTGACTTCAAACATGTGTAACTCTCAAAATCAGATCGGACTGCTCACATGCTGAATGTTAAGAACTGGTGTAAATGCTCAGCCAGGTCAACAGGAGGGTGCTGTTGCATTGATCCCCAGGTATGGGGATATCATGATTAGTCAGGGAAGACTAAGCCTTGTCAGCTGGTGCTTTTCCAGACAAATTTTGCTTCCAGCGTGGTACTCAGTGCACAGATCAATGTTAACACCTTGCGTAGGAACATCCTTGAACACTGTGGGTATTGAAAATATGTCTTTTAGGCACTGACAGAATACCTCACGTGCTAATACTTATCTCTCTGGATATACTTCATCGCCATGTGACTCCGTGATACCAAATGATTCATCTCTATTTAAACTGCTTGCAAGTAGAAAAAGAAGCTACTCAGTTACTTACCCATTCCTCATCTCCATGAAGAGATGTGGTTGAGTAAAATAAACTTAGATATTAAAAAAAAAAAACCCATACATGCAGGGTGACAAGAATGACCCAGGTGACTTAACATTTATGTGATCATCATTGTGCTTTCTTCAAAGATGTGTGCTTGGTGTTTGTCTAAACAAATACCTTGGAGCTAATTGTCGGTGCTTTATTTCAAAAGAAAATCAAGGATGTATTTGAACTTCTTGTTTGTCTCGACTAATTAGATGTCAAACATGGTTAAAAAGCTCAGGCATTTGCTTTAGCAGTTGGCAAAATGAATCATGAAGGGTTAAATCCCTGCCAGCCTTGATTTCCTATGGTCACTTGCTTTCAAAGGCCTAGTATTAGCTCTCCCTTTTCCCCAGTAGCTGGACAGAAGTTCTGGTCAACTCCTGTTCTTACTTCCTCTTAACTTCTTGTCGTTCAGTCTTGCAGAAGATTAAAAGCATCCTACGGGGCATGGTATGGATAGGAAATGGCAGAGAAAGTGTATAAATGCATACGTTAAGGCCACATCTGTGATCTGAAAAGGTTCTTTCTGTTTATTGTGAAACAGGGTTCTGGTTATTTGGTTTACATCACCTTGATTCTGCTGGCATATTAAAAAAAAGCAAATTTGAGGTGAGCAGTAGGGTAATCCTTGTCCATCTGAAATCTGTGGTGAAGCTCCTGTTCAGTGGCTTCTGGGTTTTGCTCTGTACTTTATAAACTTTCCAAGCATTTTCATCTTTGCACATGGACTGGAAAGGTTTTGCTCAGATGATACTCATCTCCTTATTTCAGTCAAAAGGAATTAATGTTTAAAAGCCTGATCCAAAGTTCACTGAAGTCCCTAAGTGTTAGTTCATAGCCTAAATGTGGTAAAAACTAGCTATAAAACTGAAAACTCTTCAACCACTGAGCTCCTCTTTTTGTGTCCTTCAAAGACTGTGCGCTTATTGTAGAATAACAAGAAATGTCCTTGTTGATCTATCAAAAGTAAAAGAATCTTCCCTTAAAGAATGTAGGGGGCTTTGCTCTTGCCTTTTTTGTTTTTGTTGTTTTTTTTCTAATCTCATTGACTTCAATTCTTTTGTTGGTTGTAAGTCTCCATATTGTGTCACCAGGTCACAGATTCTGTTCAGGAAACTCCTGTTGAGCAGAGAGTTCTCAGAAAGATGGTGATCAAGTTGAGTGTGCGAAGTTTAAAACAATAAATAGAGCCTTAAGTCCACATGGATTTCTTGTATCATTTATTGTTATGTATTTTCTTTTGCTGTCCTCTGTATGGGGAGGTAACAGCACAAACAGAGATGGAACCAGCTATAGTATCCTTTAAATTCAAACAAATAAGCCCAATGAAAGTTTCCATTAACAATTCCTTGATTTGCAGATTTTTTTCATAAAGCAACCCTGATTTTTGCCTCCACATGAGTAAATCTTGTCAGTCCAATTTCTCAAATCCGTCTGTCACGTCTTATTTGTCTATTGAAAATTACTAAATGCTGTAAGTATGTTTTGCAAGAGTACATGTGTGGTTCTCCTTTGTTATTGTTGCTCAATTGGATACATATTACTTGAGAAAAAGTAAGTGGAAAAGCATTGCACACAGATTTAGCTCTATTACTCCCTGGCTTCAATTCAAGCCATATTAAAAGTAAGTGTCTTGTTTAAAGTTGCAATGATAGTGACAACTACTCCATCCTTGATGTGCAGTTGATTTAGAATTTTATAGCATGGATTTTTATCCAGATGAAAACCTGGCCCTAGTGAAAGCAATGGCAAAACTCCTGTCTGTTTCAATCTGTCCCACATGGGGTGATGAGGGAGGAATGGCACCACACTGAATTACCTGTATGTACACTAATGTAAATATGATACCTGGCTTGTAGTTTGTTCACCCAGTCTGGTTGTAGTTGATGACCTGCCGGTGGGTTTGATTGTGGTTTTTCCTTTCCTTCCAACTTTATAACTCACAATTCAATACCTCTGCAAATATTGTGAAAGCAGGACAAAGTGGGAGAAGGAAATGGGGAGAGAAATATTGGCAAGGGAGCCTATTTCTCTTGAGCTGGGACCAGTATTGGAGTTTATCTCAGATTTCAAGGTATCTGCTTAAAAACCTTTGCTTAAACTATCTTGTAAGAGTACTGTCTGAGGGCAAAGCATTTCTGACATGCCTGAAAGGGAGAGAACAGCCCTGACTTAGGAAGAAGACTGTGAAGGAAAGTAAATCAGGGACATTTGTCTTTCTGCCTTCCACCATTTGTGACAGAATTTCTGCACGGCTCCAGTTCAGTCAGTGCAGGTAGCTGCAGGACAGCAAAGGTGCCAGATGCATGCAGAGCCACTTCAGGTTTTTTGGTTTTTTTTTGTGCCCCAAAATAATGAGTCTTTCAGGGAAGATCTGTATGTTGGTCTTTCTATCACTGGTTGATTGGGGTCTTCCCAAGACCTGGGAACTCTCAGGGAGATGGTAGGACTACCCTGCCTGGCTCTGACTGGCTCACAGGCTGACAGGAGAGAGAAGCTGATGAAGGAAGTGCCTAAGCTCAGATCTTGCCTATATAGGGAAATTTTCAGCTAGCTAATTAGGGCCTGAGACAGGCAGTGTAATTGGAACAAGGAGGGTGAAAACCTAGCCCAACATTCTCATTTTGCATTTCCAACTTTCCCGTTTAATTCCAGTGGAAAAAGTGGTTTCTGAATTACAGAGCCTCCCTTTTCTGGGAAGACTGAAGTCCTCTGTAATTATTTTTACTGTACGGTTTGCAAATGACTGAATTATTCATGGAAGGTGCTGTATTGACAGCCATGGAAACTCTGCTCTTTTGCTGTAGACAAGGTGTGCAGCACTTACTTGTATTGTTTGTAACAGCATCTTTAAAACTTTGACCTAGTGGGCAGTTTAAATATCCATAGTTACACTGAGCTCAGTGAATCTTCTGATATGTGAAATCTGCCTTAAAATTTACGTATGTGCTTGAAGCTTTTGATCAGGACTGAGGTACCTGTCTATTTGCTTAGGGTTTATTCAGGTGTATACTTACTCAATAGCATTCAACAAAACAGTATTTAAAATAAGAAACCCAGTCATAGCAGGTTTTTACAATGTAAATGGGTTATTTTTTATAATCTCTCCTCCATGTGACTCTGTATGCACAGAAAGCATTTCCATGGAGTTCCCACCTGAAAAAAAAATGTGAAATGGTTTGTATTTTTAACTCATTATTTTTTCTTGGAGGTGTTTTTCGGTTTTAATTTAATGCATTACTATACTGCGATCCTTTTAATATGGTTTTGGTTTGCTTAATCACTGATTCTGCATATGGCCTTTAATGCCCACAGCTGCTGCTAGAGAATCTTCTTTATTTGCTTCCTCTGGCCCACAGACTTTTTCCTCATGTGCATACCTGGAACACTACAATGGAAGAGCCTGCAATACAGAGTTTTTCCAGTATTTTCAACATTTTCTTCATCAGCTGGAGCCTCTGTTGACTCCAATATGAAGCAAAATCTTCACCTGAGGCAGTGCCTGAGTGAATGAGAAGAAAACAAATCTTTCTAAGTAGTGGCGATGGTTGTGACATTTTCCAGTTGTTGAAAAGCTATAAAGGGTGAAATTGTTTTCAGGCTCCCACACACTTATTTTTAAGCAAATGTGTGGGGTGGACCCTGCGAGCTCTATGTCAAACTTTTAAATGGAGGTACTGTAACCTGTTATGGTGCTCTTGTTAGCTAAGGTTACGTGTAAAAATTGTTGCTGCTGTTGTTCTGGTGCTGGTGTGCGATTCAGCGAATTCCTTCCCTTGCAGGATTAAAGCTCCCTTCAGAAAACTCTGCAAGTTCACGGTCCTCCCACATAGAGCCCTCATATAGGTTAGCTGCTCTCTTCCAGTAACAGCTGTGGATAGTGAGAATAACTGTGGGGATAGTACTTATACTTGACTTTTCCTATTTTTTCCAAGTGGGATAGTGTCTGAATATACAAGAGAGAAAAGGATGGCCACAGCTGTTGAGAGCATCAGAAATCTTAACGAGTCTTGTAACCTTTCTCTTGCACTTTAGGAGGTTCTCTGTGGTGTATTTTTCTTTGTGACTGACACAGTCAGCCAGTTTAGGCTCTTTTCACTGTCAGGGGAAGGAGAGATACCTCCAGAGAGCTCATCTTGTGTAAGGCAGACTGAATGAGACTTTAAGGGTGCTCATCAGTTGTTATTGACTGTAACAGGAATTAAGCTGCTTCTTCATTTATTTAGTTTCTTTATTTCTGGAAATGTATCAAAAGAAGGTACTAATTAACTGCTGTGGAAGAACTTAGGCTGTATTCTGATCCAAATCTTCCTAATTTAAGAAACTGTTTTTGCCTAAATGAGTATTTAAAGCAGTGTGAAAATTGAGCTGATTAAACATACATGCGACCTCAGTATCTGTGATCTTGAGGTCACCTGTGACTCTGTCTGAATTTCCATCAAATTTGCAGTACAGAAAGAAATAAACAGTACCGCTACATTTTTCATATTCTTAAAACAATTACCTAATTTACTTCTCATGTTTCCTATGTCTCTCCTCTTTAATAAGCTCATCCCAAATCCAGTGACACATGGTGGAAGTGACTGTCTGGGGCTACAGAGCTTTACTAATTTAATGGCTTAATCATTTAGAGCTTTCAATAAGCTGTCCCCTGGCCAGCTCCATTACCTTCTGAATGTTTCTGCACTCTGAAGGGAAAAACATTCAAGATTCAATTTCACAGAGCGTAGTTTGCAAATAAAAATCCATGTGTATATGTGCAATTCAAAGGACAGGTGTCTTGACCCCGAGTTTACACTTTTTCAGCTGAACTTTCAATAATGAGAGTGGGATGAAACCTAATTTATCAATTTCTAAAAGTTCTAAATAGATTTACAGTTTGGGGGATTCTTTTCTCCCTTTGGGGATTACAGATCTCCCTTGAACTAGACATATCTACAGCAATCCATGAAATGTGTGAGCTCTACTCTACTTTGTGTCACATCTAGTTTTCATCCTTTGCTGTTTGATAGCCAAACACAGTAAAGTCAGAAGTTTTTGCAATTCTTCTAATGTTTTAAAGTTGTTTGACATTTATTGGGCTGCCTGCTTATCTCTCCAGCTGGATGTTGCAGAAACTTTAGAAGTGAGCAGTCAAATAAAATTCTCATCTCTTATAAATATTTTCATGCAAAGTTGGATCTTGCAGGGAACAATCTGAGGAATGATGTAGTTATTTGCTTTCATCTAACTTGTGGAAGAAGGAAAAAGAAAGCTTTTCTTTTCTCCTCACTGTAATGAAGCAAAGCTCATGTTGGTTCTGATGGCCCCTCTTGACTCCTTTTGAAATTCCAGCCTTGTATGAGAAAAGGACACAAAAAAGCTCTGTGAGATAATTTAAAGGATTTAGAGCTGCCTTTCAAGGGGGATGGGTTGGTGGCCTTTTCTAGAGGAATCACATGATAAATACAGCTCACAAGCATCCAAAAGAGCTGCAGAGAGTGCAGGGCGCAGCTTTTATCTCCAGCTGCTGCTGGAATGGCAATAACTCTCCTTTGCTAGGCGCAGATCCCACGTGTGGCCAAGGCACAGAATGAGGTCCCTTAAGATGAAGTGGTGATTTCAGGGTGTTAATATTACTTTGACTTTTTTCATGGGTTTCCTAGTGCAACTTCACTATTTTTGCGTGAATGTGTAGTCTGAAATGATTCTGACTTCTAAGGAAGCTCTTTTTCTCAAGCAAAGGTCATATCAGTAATGATTAGTGTTCCTCTGTAGTATCTGTAGGCCAACTTTGTCTCCTCTCCACCACACCAGGTCCTTTCCAAGATCTCCATCCTACTAGGCCCATATGATAAATCCAATTCCTGTTGAGTGATAGGAGGGACAGCAGAAATTATGTCTGGGGATCTGGGAAAAACAACTTTATCTTCAAGATTGGATTTTCCCCCATATGCAGTTCTATTACAGCAGATGGATGGCTCTGTCAAAACTTCTTGCTCTGATGGCCTCATA
Source organism: Cettia cetti (assembly GCA_013401135.1). NCBI lineage: Eukaryota > Metazoa > Chordata > Aves > Passeriformes > Sylviidae > Cettia > Cettia cetti. Next base: position 82,493 of record VZUI01047944.1, on the reverse strand, counting down.
GACTCTGACATAAATGTATTCCTGAAGTAGCTGCAAATTGCATAGTTAGGAACTCTCTGCATTCTGAATTGCTGCTCTTCAAGAAGTGTCAAGAGTCCACCCAACAAGACCAAGTGTATATTCAGTTGTACAGGAAGGTGTGACAACATTTTCAAAGAGCTCTGTCATTCCTCTGCAAGGTCACAAACATCAGCAAAGCAGTATTCCAGAGTGTTGGCTGTTGGCTTATCGGTATGGTAAACCTCAGTCTTTATTTTGTTCCAAATGTGTATCCCTAGTTGTTTGTTCTCTAGCTGTAAAAACTGACCTGCAACAAGTTGGCAAGTGAGATTTCATCTCAAGTGAAAAGATCCAGGAATTTGTTAAAATTGAAGGAAACTTTTCATAGCTTATTTTAAAGGAGTTTTATGAAGTAAAGTATTAACAAAGTATTAACAAAGATATTATATATTGATTTTTTTTAATTTTTATGCAGCCTGTAGTATTGAGATTAAAAAATTACATAAATTTCTAATTGTTCAGATTTTTTTTTCTCATCTGTAATGGGAAACTACTGGATATTCTACTTCCTTTTCTTGCATCCTCTTACAAATTTGTGTGTTTCATCATTCTTTAAACCTGCATTGTGACTCACTTCTTTACTGGACAATAGCCATGAATCAGAAAAAATTTGTTAATCTCTCCTGCATCACCTATAAATGGAGGTTAGGCATTAACAGAAACCCAGCACCACAACTGATCATACACAGGAACTCCGTGCTGTAAAGAGAATCAAAGCAAGTACCATCAATGTGAAATCCTATTAATGCCTTGGCTTTTCTCTGTCAGCTTCTTCACCTGTAAAATGGTATTAAGTGATTTCATGAGGAATTGCTGGAGGTCAGAGACTTGCCATGCTTATTCAGAGCTGTATCCTACTCTCAAAATAATCCCATTAATGTGTGTATTCAAAGTTCAATCGGAACTTATTTTTGATCAACATAGAAAGGCCTTACAGGTACTTTAAAGTGATTATAATAGTAATATTCATGGCTTTGTATGCCTGTGACATGAAACACGCCACTACTGTTCAGAAAGCATATCTAATTTAGTTCCTTTTGGATATTCCAGACAATTTTAGACAGGAGCACTTCAAAATGTTTTTTGGAGTATCCTCCTCTATTTCTAACTAAACACACTCTGAAGGTGGTTACAGATGGCTCTGGAGAAGAGCCTTTGTGTGTAATCCGTGCAGTATTGTCTGCTAGTGGTGTGTGAGTGCTCATGAGATTCTGGCCAGTTTCTCTGAGTTTAAGTTGGGGGGGGGGGGGGTTTATCATGGCTGATAGTTATATTTTAAAATAAAGAGGGAATAAAAAGTTGGAACTTTTTTCTTGTGCCTGTCAGACAAAACTAAAACTTAATTTGGGACAATTTCTTCCTTTCTACTCAGTCTGAACCTACCTTACCAAGTCACTGGTGCTAAACATTCCCTGGCTCCTTCAGATGTATGTGTTTCCTCCCCAAGAGATTCTGGACAAAAACCTTCTCTTTCTTTGGGCACACATCCTTTTTTCTGACTTTCCATATTCCAAATGTTCCCCAACCTTCTCCAGGATGAGGACAACCTTTCCTAGACACTTGGGGAAGTATTCAGTAATCAGTTGAGTCAGTTTTAATTGCCTATCATTTGTGACTCACTCACTGGAAAACTGTTGCTTGACAGCCCTAGTTCAGATGTAATAATATGGATAAACTGCTATAATAAATTCATAAGTAGAATTCTGCAACTTGGAAAGATTCACATCCTCATTCCTAAAACAAGTAAGACAGCACCTGTTCCCTTTGTCAGCCTGGCCTATGAAAATAAAATTGGTGTTTCATATTCCACATACCTTAAATGCAGCATTTAAATATTATCTTCAGTGAATTATCTCAAGGAATGTTTTTCTTTGCTTTTATACTTCCTCATGCCACTTACATGATGTAATTGTTTTGAATAGCATTATTTTTTCTGTAATAAACTAAACTTTTGCATGCCATTAGTTAGGAAATACAAGGAAAATACAAGTTTTTGTGTGATTTTGATGTACTTTTGCACTTCAGACACAAGTTGGTAGTTTAACATGTTAAACCGTGTCTTACTTGACCTTATGCTACACAATTTTCTTACGGTACTGCAGGTGCTAAAAGAGCCAAGTTCAATTCTTGAGGATGGCAAACAGACCAGCTGAGAGCAATGAACAAGGTCCTGTTTACTGGTGTCAAAAGACTTTTTCATATGTTTTCAGAGAGACAAATGTCAAGTGTCATGTGTATTGTTACTGTACATTAGAAATTTAAGCAGTCATGAACTATTCTGGTGTAAACCAAATGTAACATCATAACGGTGACTGCAATGCTGTATGTTTAGACCCCTGATTCTGCTAATTGACATTTTACCAAAGGGAATGAGGACATGTCTGAGCAATGCAGCTTGTAGCTTTTTAGTACAATTTCCATAGCTAAGACCATAAACAGCCCCTTAAGGTTGTTTCTCATAACTACCACTCTCTTAATTATTTTTTTTTCTGCCAGTATGTAGGAATATGATAAATATTGAATTTTGTTTCACTGTAGGTTCACCCCTATTACTGTGCATAGAAACTACTTTACCTTATGCCAGACATATGGAAGTGATCAATGTATGTAAATTGTATGAGAAGAGGTGAAATACAGCTTTCTAGACAAGGAAATGTGTACTTGTTTCTGGTTATAAGATACTGAGAGCACCCCAGAAAAGACTTTAGGTCTTGAGACAAGTTTTCCTTTGAAAGTAACATTTGGCAAGAGGGTAGAATAATGATGATTTTTGATAATCACCATGAAAGCACACTTTTGTCCTGAGCTGAACTGCCCAGTTAGATCTCTTGGACAACAGAGTTTAAGAGGCAATTGCTTGCATGTGCAGGGCTGGACCATGGGCCTCCTCCTGAAATGTAGAGGTGAACTGTTCTGGGGCCCACCGTGCTCAGTAGTACAAGTCAAGTTTCTTCAGACACAGGGTTTAACTGGCTTAAATGTCTGATTTCTATTTTCCTCCTCTGATGTCATGGTGCCCACAGTGCAATGACTTGAGCCTATTCTAAAAATCAGATGTTGGGGGGCTGAGTTATTTTTTGGGTTCTGGGTGACCACAGGAGGAAAAACCAAGAGCTTAAGTCAGTTATGCTTTCCAAATATGTTTTAAATGTACTGTCCCCCAGATGGTGACAAAGAAATCAGTGCTTTTTTTATGACTAATAGGCATTCACTGTGCTCCCCAAATTTTCCATTCCAATAATGTTGGATTTTTTTTTTTCATATTCGGTATTGCAGAATAAGAAACTAATCTAGAGTCTGGCAGGCCTTTATTCTAAGGCATTGTCATATCTTTCATTCTGAGTTGAAAAATGGACAGATCATTGGGTTTCATAAATGTGTGGAGGAGCTGTCAAAGTTCCCATTTGCATGTGAATGGTCAGCTGATGTAGGAAGGGGGATATGTAAATAAATCTCTAGCTAGCTCCTGGCAAAGATCATTGCATTTCAAAGTACTGTGAAAAGCAGTGCCATAAAACTTTAACCTATTCACTGGTATGGAAACTCCCACACCTTAAATTGATCTACTCTAATAATGACCACTTGGGGAAAAATGAATCTTAAAAAGCAATATCAGGTCTTCAAGTACTATACATTTTCTGCTTCTTTTAATATTTCATAAAAGATAAGCTAAAAAAGCCACTCTTCCTTCTTGCCCAATGAAGGGGAAAAAAAATAAAAAGGAAAAAAAGCACAAGATCTAAGCAGTAAGCACATGTAGACCTTCATTGAAAATGTGGCAGATAAGTGGGATAGGAGTGAAAGAAATGTAAAGGATTTGAGTATTATTCTGTGTTATGTCAGTATCTGACCCAGGAGGCTCCCAAAAAAATCATTACTTTAATCTCCCTCACAAACTGCCCAACATTTCACTATTCTGTTCTGCTACTGTACTTCAGTACATGCTCAGCTAAATAAAGCTGGATGTTGTCGTTTAAAACCAAATATGTGCTTCAAAATACACAATTCTTCATGTATCCAAAAGGACAAAAAAGTAAAAGTAAACAGTAGAAAAATGAGGAACACAAAGTAAAAAAAAATCTTAATAGGCTTGGAGTCTGACAGTTTTTTACATATTTTATTGTGTCTCATATCTTAGAATTAGCATGTATATATATGGAGAAACAATGATTTATTAAGCCCTTTATGCCTGAAACAACTCCAAATCCTGTTATTAGGCAGGCACAAGGACTAGAAAATGTTTCCAAAGTAAAGTTAACCTCCAAAGTTGATATGGGTTATGTACCTACCCCTTAATAACATGATAGCTTGGGACTGTTGCTGTAGTTTGCCAATGTAATTTCCCTGATACTGTTTTGTAGTCTCCATCTACTTACCTCAAAAATACCATGATGTTTTTCATTCAACCTCTGTATTTCAGAAAAGAATATATGTAGTCATTTGCAGCACACTCTTTATTTCTCACAAGGCTTCTGTGCACTAATTTGATCTCGTTCCACTGTTACAAAAAACCTACATAATTAAATGCAATTTAATTCACTAAATTTACAAAGGACAGTTATTCAAAGGCTCTGGGATTTGCTCTACCACATGATATTCCTGTAATGAAATACGATTTGTCTCAGTATTTACCAGGAGATTAAAAACAACAACAACAAAAAAAAGACTGATCTTACAAACTCCTACTCACATGAGAAGTCCTTTTGATTTCAATGTACCTGGCACTAGTGGTGTGAAGTACCCTTTTGTGAGGCCATGCAAATTATTCTTCTCTTAGAAAATAATCAACCAACAAATCTAGGCAATTGTAGGGATCACTTGAAATTTTTGAGCTCTGCCCATTTAATGGGAAGAAATGATGCAAAACCTATTCAAAACGTAGTTCTACTCAAATGAAAGTTTTCATTCAGTAATAATCCCTCTTGATCTGTCTTATCTCATGTTTCTGCTGTGCTCTACCACAAGAGGAGCATTCCCTGCCTTGCTGTGGTTCATTGCGTCCTCATGTCCGGTGTGACAAAACATCAGTTAAAGTCGCTGTGAAAGACCCTTAGTCTAGTAGCTATTTGAGTATTAATATGAAATGTGATCTGATTTTTTGAATGGCCAGGCAATTTTAAACTGAGTTTTTGAGGAAAGGAATGTCATATTTTATCCAAGCCCTGTCCCATTTTCCGTTTTAACAGGTCTTTCCATTAAACCCTCTGTGCAGAAGCCCATCTGTGTGGCTGTTCATGGGGCACACATTAGGCAGTTCTGCTGATTCAAGCACAGTAACTTTTGATAAAGTAATACCACAACATTGGAATGTGGCTTCCACAGTGCAGCAGTTCTGTTTCAATAACCATTCCCAATCCATCAAAAAAGGGTTCAGCATTGTGGAAACTTTTATCCTTTACTAGAGTATTACTTATTTATTGTAGCTATGGCTTCAGGCGCTTTGAGTGAAAGTTTCTCTGACTGCTTCTCACGAGCTCGTTGGAGAGAGCCCAGGAGATCTCCCAACAGCAGGAGACTCCAGAGCTGCTTTCCTGCCACTCAGTTGCTAAGGCTAGCAACTGAGCAAAGAATCCCTGCTCCTTTTCAAACATCAGTCTGACAAAGTGGGACAGCAAGCATGGGGCTATGTGCTCCCTCACCCCAGACATCTTGTCAATGGGTTCTCAGTGCTCTTTGCAAAACAGCAAGAGGAATCTCAGCTTGCAGCCACTCAGATGTAGCCACTTGTGCAGACACTTCTATTACCCTAAAATTTATTGTGGCCTGTGTCACATGTTAAAGAAATGCAGAAAGTCTCAAATGCAGTAGAGGGTGGTGAGGCAATAAAATATTTCATGTTTTATGATAGGTATACTTTTAAGGAAGGAAGCAAAAATAATGTTTTCTGTTAAAAATTGGAGCAGAAACCATTTGTGGCACAGAATCCAATAGGAAATACATTTATACAACTTCTGGTTATGGTGCAGTTGGCAGAGAAGTTCTTCAGTAAGCTGTAAGGGGCATCAATTTAATTAATGGGAGCTGTTAGTTAAATTATGTTAGCAATCAGTGAACAACCCACAGAGTAGCTCATGAGAAAGTCTGTGATGTCTTGGAACAGAGGCATTCTAATGCTTCTCTAATGCTGGCCATGGATGTTATTGGGATGCAGAAATTGCATTATATGTTACCATACATACAAGAGATTAAAAAGGCCACGTGCTGTAAGGGAGCCCCTGAGTCTGTTCAAGTGATAACTAAAGGACATGTGACTGCCAGATATCTGTACAAAAGTGTGAGCCCAGTGGGGTACATCACCGGGGTACGTGCAGTGTAAATGCAACATGAGAAACTCCTTCCTTCTCCTGCTTTGTCCTACTGAGACTAGAAGCTCTCTCTCCCATTTCACTGCTCTTGCAAAGGGATTTTTTGGGTCTGGCTAGGCTCAGCCTATCCCTCTGTGATGCCAAGCAGAGGAAAGAAACCAGATTCTGAACTGTGGAAATATCCTTAGGTGCATGCATGCATTTACCTACATAATGTATACAAATATGAAGCTATTTACACACCCATGCTTGGCCCAGATCCACAGACAGTGCAAAATTACTCCACACCCGGCTGCAAGTTATTTTTAGCTCCTCCTCAATGTAAATGTCTAGTTCATAATTAAGTTTCAAAATAATGAATGATGTGTTTTGTGTTTCAGTGGGTATAAACGTTTGCATTGCATAGTGAATGATTTAAGCATGAAAGGCCTTGCATTCCTAAATCTGTTACAGAATGTGGGTGGGAGGTGGATCTTTGCTCATACCAGGAAACAAAGACTGAATGAATATTTGTCATGATGTTTCATCAAGGCAGTGTTAATGTTAGCTGAAGATACGTTGTGGCAAGACTGACATCTTGCTTACTGTGAAATTTTCTGAAAACCAGGGCGTTTTAGTATTTATAAGGGGTGTTAGGAGTGTTGATACTGTAGCCACCCAACCATGAACCTTGTGCAGTAGGAGTTAATTAAGCCAGAAATAAAGGAGATCAAATGCTATTTAACCACCCCCCCCCTCAAAAAAACCCCAAAACAACAGAAATCAAACCAAACCAAAAAACAAGAAAGTCCGAACACAAAAAACAGCAACAAACCAAAACCAAACTAAACCCCTCCACCTGAAAAGCCAGCACAATTTTCTCCAGCTTTGACATAAGGGCTGCCAGGAATTATGTCTTCTCTTGTCCTCGTGTTCTTTCCTTAATCATCTGTGGCTGGTCTTCAGCATTAGGGTGGCTTCCTCATAAGACTGACTTTTGGACTGGCTGGATATCCCTGTTCTGAGGTTCCCATCTCCGAGATCAGCGTGGCCATAAGATTTGTGTTCAGTCCTGCTCCTAGAGACAAGATGATCCCCATGTACACCTGCTAAAGAGCAATTGCAAGACCAAAGAAAAAAAGAAAAGAAAAATCAAGAAAGCAAATGAAAGAAGGGAAGAAAGAGTAATAAGAAAAAATAAAGAGTTGTTTTCTTCAGCAGTGTCTGTGTGTCTTAAACGGGAATTGTTATGGAATGTTATCCTTACGTGCATTGAAAAAAACAGTACAAAACAGAACCCACAACAACAAAAACCCCAAGGAGAGCTATTTCTAATAAAAACATTACTCATACTAGGATCATAGCCCTGACCTTACATTTATTGGCATAAATGTGAACTTACAAAGCTGTGTGGATGTTTGCCATATGCAAATCCATCCATCCATAAATCAGCATACAGACTGGAGACTGCACAGCTGAAGTGACTGTAATGGTAAATGAAACCTTTCACCACCAGGTCAAATGCAGTTCAGCATATGTGGTAAATGGAAAAGCACTGTCATACAGGAATCGATCTGTGGTGTGTGAAACAAGTGAGTGACCAGTTCACACTGTTCACCACCTCAACTGGCTCCCCATGTCGAAGCTGGCAGGTAAGCTGGAGCTGCAATGGCAAAGCAGTGAAGAAACCTGGCAGAGAATTTGCTTCATGGGACTGTCTGGTAGTGTATCACAAGGATTAGGCAGGCATTTCTCATCGAAATGAATTGTCAATGAAAAAGGAAGTTTCCGTTTAATCCGAATTTTCCACCAGTTCTATCCAAATGAAAACATTACTTTGGACTGTGGTGCTGATCTAAGGCACGTAATTTTACATTCATCTGCCATTAACCTCTGTGTGTTCGGGGTAGCATCAGGGTTTGTAAAAGCATCATGTGCTTTTTCTGCTTTCTTGCCATTCTTTTCTGAACAGGATGCTTAACTCCCATTAAAAACTTTGAGAGTGCTCAGAGATCAGCATAAAGCTTACATGATAGCAGCACAGCAAAAACCCTACAGCTCTGTCTCAAATCCTGGCCAAGAGGTCCAAATCAGGGATGAGGCAGGTTTATCGTTTGTATAAGGTGCAGTTCAGTGTCAGAGGGTGCCATGTGAGACAGGACACACCCAGAAACATTTCCAGGCTTCTTGGTTCTGGAATATGACTTGGACATGGCTGAAATGTGGAGTGTATTTTTCCCCCTTGAAGCCTAAGGAAGTTGGACACCCTGACCAGAACAAACAAATGAAATGATAAAAACCAAAAGTCACACATTCCTGGATTTATTTTTTTTCCTAGGTTGTCACTCTGAGAAGTTCAGCATTTTGACTGTTTGACTTAATTTGAAAACAGATGTTGGAATATTGTAATTTCCCTTGAGACAAAAAAAAAAAAAAAATCCTTACTTTTCTCAGCTTTCCTTATTTTTGCTATGAAACCATGTTGTCACAGAGAAACAGTGCTTTGTAAAGCTCCTATGTGAGTTGTGAAGTTCCAAACAAGCTTGACACATTCAGCTATGTGTTAATGTCAAAACATAGTTCTCAACATTTATTGCAGCTAAAACAGCATTTAAAAATTACGTCTGACTCTTTGATATAATTTAATAAGTTATTTTAAAATTAAGTATTGTTACTGGTTATAGTTTGCTTAACAGAACATTTGCTCTACTTTTAAAGAATAAATCTTTTAAGACACTGATAAGTTGAAATATGTGTTTACCTTCATGTTCAAGGATGTTAATAATGCCAGGAAGATTGGTCTTGTGGCTAAATGTGTGAATAGATAGATGTTCCTCAGTTTAAGGGTCTTACTCAAACATTTTAAGCAATGTCAGACGATATCCCTGTGCCTCAGCTTCTTATCTGTACAGGCTTTTTGTACGTTGTTTTATTTTCAGCAACATTGTATGTGTTTTGAAGGCAAGGACTATGCTTTTGCAGAATGAAATTCTATCTGGACTTTACAGAACAAGTAGTACAACTGATAAATAACAGAATCATTTAGTTCAAGGCTCAAAACAAACATCTGAGCATTAAGAAAATAACTCTTGGTTTCTGATATGAAGAAATTGTAAAAAATAAAATTGAGTTTAAAAAAAATCTTTGAAAATTCCTTAACAGTATAATCAGATTAATTTCACAAATCCAAGAAATGTAGTTACTTCAGCAACTTTAGTTACGTTTGTTGTCTGATACCTTTCTGACTGCATTGTTTTTGCCACTGAGAAGTGAATGTCTTTAGGAACCTATTCCTTTTAGGGGGAGGGGAAAGAAAAAGTGGTTTTTAGTTAGAAAAGGTAATTTTTCCTTCTGTCTTAAAGATTCTTTAAGTGATAATGCCACTACATATAAAATGCAAAAGCTGACAATTTTCCTGCTCAAATTTTTCCCTTACGTGTCGTTTTCATGTTATGCAATTCTCTGGATATAAAGGCTGCAAAATTATTCAAGTTTGTTACACATATACTTTCATTCCAATATGAAGAGATATGTCTGTCTTACATTTTTACTGAGGAGAAGCAGTTCCCATTTTGATTGGTGCTGAAACACTTCGTTTGTGCATTCTCTTTCTTTTTACCTTTTTTTTTTTTCCTTAATTTTAATCTGTGGTTTCAGGTGTAGTTTGTCATATCAGTCAACTGGAACACTATAGATTATCAGGGGACTTCCAGGTGTCACACAAGAAGAATGACTGTTTTCCAAAACAAGCTGTGCAGTCCTCTAGGCTCTGGCATAGATGAATATGTGAGTGTTACTAGGCATAGAAAACAGTTCTGAGAAGGTAATCCCATGTTGAATTTGAATGTTAAGGAAACCATCTACTCATTCTGAGGGGCTTAACCTTTCTTCAGGAGGTAAGTCTGGAACAATGGTCCTTATTTACAAAAGGTTTCCTTTATTTTCCATAAGGAATACAAAACCAGAATTTCTCCTGTGCTATAGTTGCTCCTTCCTCGCTGTAAGTACGCATTGCCATTGTTAAATCATTCAAATACAGATTATTACAGTAATAATAAGTGACAAGTTACGTGTTATTTTGAAATAACACACATTATGGCTCACATCATGTCTTCAGAGACCCGAGCAATGTGTTGTTTCACATTGACAAATGCTAGAAAGTGTTTGCACTTATGAATAAAATATTCTCCATGCATCTTGACTTTCAAGTGTGCTTTGTGCAAGAGCATTAGGATGTGGCCTCATCACAGGCATCCTAAACCTCTGTCACCTCCTGCCTGAATTACTGCTCTCCCTTCTCTGACACTTGTTGCAAGCTTTTGAAAAAGCAGCAGTGGACTTTGATCAGTCCTTTGAACTGATTGTGCCTCTGCCTTGGTCCATTTGAGGTTCTGGATGGGATTCAAATGCTCAGTATTGTTCTTTGAAGCTGCAGTCTGAAGCCTATTGAATTCAGTAAGAATTTTCCTATTGATTTTGGTGCCTTGCTAACCAGGTCAGAGTCTTCAGTTACAGCTGATGTTTCAACATGCCTTCTCTTTCTCAGCTCAACCCCAAGAGCTTGCCTTACCTGCAGACACAGCCCAAGGTGTGACACTATTTGCTTGCCTGGGCTTTCTGACAAAATCTTTTAGATGATACATCAACAGCTATGCAAGCTGGAAAGTGCTTTAACATACAGGAATGATGCAAGTGCCAATTTTTGCACATTCACTTGCCAGCTAAACACAGCCCTCCCCTGAATCTGAGCTATTCCTTCTGTGTGACAGCTGAAAATTAAGAATGATAACATAAAGCAGGACCTGGTGTTACACAAGCTACCTCAGGCCTGGAGTGAGCTGTGTTGTGTCACTGTGCCTTTCCTTAGACTGCTCAGGATCCTGCAGGTCTGCTGGGGCAGATCAATGTTCAGTCCAAGCATGGCCAGTGAATTCTTTTCCATTGGACTGCTGGCAAATTTGTTCTCACTAAAGAAATATCCAGGACTGTTTTTTGTAGCAAAATCCAAAAAAAAGTGAATCAAATTATCAGCACATCTTTTCCAGTTCCAGTGCAATTTACCTCCTACATAATGTTTCGAATATAGAAAGTATTTCAAGAGGAAAATCTCACATGGATTAATGTTTATTGGTTGCCAAGGCAATAGTTTGGAGACCTCTCTAGCACAAAACAGATAATATTATAAGCAGAAGTAAGATTAGTATGAGGAGAAAATTTATTGACGTTAGGGAAGACATTGCTCTGTCTGTTACACCTTTTAGAGCTCATATTAATTTTGCTTTGGTCAGTTTTCCACTCATTGACATACTTCTGTCCTGTTATGTGAATGTCAGGAGAAATTAAATCTCCCCATGAAGGCTGGATGCCACTGTACAGTGGAAAACAGTGTTTCTGTGTGGAAAACCTGACAGTCCATTTAACAAGTCAGCCCTAAGGTAGGCTGGGAGCTGAGAGGCTGTTGAAATAATGGTCATGCCAAGGTCATACTGTGACTCCTTGGGAGACATGGAAAAGGACACAACCACATCAGTGCTGAGTTAGTCAAGTCTTGAACAGGCAAAACCTAAAAAAGCCAAGCTGAACCCAGCTAAAACTAAAAAAAATTAATTATCAATCTATTTTAATTATGAGAAGTAAAATGTAAGGCACATTAGCACATGCTACAGAGAGAAAGCTGACAAAAAGCAGTTGATATATAAAGATGGAAAATAAACTCTTAGAGTTTCTGTATTTATTTATTGTTAGAAAATTGTGTCTTTAAATTCTCTTCTGTAATCCTAAAAGAGCATCAGTATATTGAACTTTTCCAAACCAAACATGACCAGGGACCTTACTGAAAGAGGGCATCAAGACAACATTCACTCTGAATCATTTCAAGCCTAGCAAGAGATTACAAGGGCATTTCTGGTGGGGATGAGAGCTGTATCCTGCACAGTTCTGTTCCAGAATACATCTGTACCAGCTCTTCCCTTTTTTATAGTCTCCCTACCACATGATCCAATCCATGTTATAGAAGAAGGTGTAAACTAACCATGTTCCTTTATAGCTGAACATCCCTGACTCCTTGCCAAGTACTGCTCAGTTTTGTCTTTGCCTTTGTACCTCTACAGCTTTTTTACAGTTCTTCTGAGCAAAGTCAGGACAAAGTGATAATGAATTTTTAGATTCTTTGATTGACTGATTTCAAATTATATTCGGTTTTATCTATGCCCTTTGATATTTCTAAAGCAGCTCAGAACCTCAGTTTTTCAAAGGTAGCTTATCAGCAGAAGTGTTGGATGTTTAACACCTTTGAAATACTGTCTTTTGAAAGGCAAACCATATAAAAATAATTTTGTTCATTCATTCTTTTAAAGTTATGTGTTCTTCTCGTCTCTGCCCCACACTATTCATTTTTAAAATCATGTCCATAGTTCATAGATCACGTTTAATCAGGTATCCCAGTAGTCTCTGTACTTTCTAGTGTATATACACATGTGTATGTTCTGATATGTATATTACAAAGTAAGATAAAATATTGCAAATACATTATATTGCAATGTCTCCTGGATGCGAGAGAGAGATGGAAACAAGTAAGGAATAAATAAAATAAAATAAAATAAAATAAAATAAAATAAAATAAAATAAAATAAAATAAAATAAAATAAAAAATATTGAGCCTTTGGCCAGAAGTCCAAGCCAAACTTTTTAGACTTTGAAATGTCCTGCAGTGTTTTCTTCTGTGGTAGTTTCTTTTTCTTGCCGTAGTGGTTTTCACTGACCTGAAGAAGTAGGCCATACCAGTTTTCTGGTATTTTTCACTCCACTGGATCAGAGGGCTGCTAATCTCTCTTCCCATGAGATTCTGTTTGCATCTCTAGTAAGAATTTTCTGTCTTGTCATCTTAATTATTTACCTGAGAGACTTTCAGGTGATATCATCTCACTGCCTTCATCAGAGAGATCTGGCAAGGTGCTAATGTTGTCTAGCATTTTCCAAGGATGATGCACAGACAGTATCCTTACAGAGTCTAACACATTTTGATATATAATTGTCAGAGAACTCAGATATGGGATGCTTTCTAACTCAAGAACTGGAAGTTTTACAAATTTTATTCTGTACAGAGATTTCTTAATTGTTCATTACTGTGGTCCCCTACTCCTCAGCTGTAATTGTGTTGCGCCAGCAGGTGTTTGTTTTCTCCTGCTGCTTCTGCCCCTGATGGATTCAGCACATTTTTTCCTGGAATGTGGGGGGCTGTTTCTGTTTCCATTGTGGTTTTGGGTCAAGGTCATATTTGGTCAATCAGGAGACAGTGGCACCAGGCATGTACTGAAGTTAGAAGTGTTTGCACTGCATAACCCAGATGCCCTGTTCTTAATCATGATACTTTTGTTAGAGGAGCCTCCCAGCATGAATGTCTGTTACGGATTATGACTATTCAGTTTTTTGCTGGACAAATAAGAAGAGAATGAAGGTCACAGCGATATCAAGACAGGGCTACCAGAAGAAACCTGCATATTACAGTGGTCTGGGAAAGCAGTTTGATTCAGGATCCATTCAAGCCACTGTTAAGATCCTGTGTAGGCAGTGAACATTATATTTTCTTGCATGAGGGGTAGAAGATTTCCCTAGATGTTAGCGTGTCATGCTTGCTAGGAAATGTATGTAGGCATGTTACAATATTCCCTGTGATCACAAAACTCCCAGGAAATGCGTGGCATTATGCCAGCTGCATTTGGTGCAGCTGCAGAATGTACTCAAAGATCAACCATTGTGGTTACCAAGATGGCTCGTGCAGTTGTCAGGATGTTTTTAATTACGAAATGCTCACAAATAAGGAACTCTTTCTACTATTCTTTCTGTGAACAGGCATAATAAGCCCAGAGTTTTGGAAATTATTCCAGTTCCTGTATTCCTGTATCTACTGGTGGTGTCTGATGAAGTAGGTGTTGACTAATGGTCAGGGCTGGCAATACACATGCACTGACTGATCACCCCATCCCTGTGGGGCACGAGGGAAGGAAAAGCAGCAAGAAGCAAAACTGGGCACCCATGATCTGTAATAAGAGGTACAGGCTTAAAATATTCCTATGGATGTGAATATAGTTTTTCTACATAGGTCTTGAAATAAAATAATTTTTTAAAAGTAGAAATGGGTAGTGCAAATCTTAGGAATATGGCCCTACATTGTAAAAATACAGACTAAAGTGAAACCGGACATGGGATTCCCCGTATCTCTAATAAAAGCAAGTGCAGAAGGAGTGTATGGGCTTTACAATACGGGTTTTCCATAGAGGTTAAAGCAACACACTCTCAGAAGTGGAGTGCAAGGCTTCAGACCAGTTTTCAGGAAGAGGAGCTGAGTCTCAAAGCATGATTTTTAATTTCAACTTCAAATTAAACTTCATGTTTCAACCCTTAAGTGGAGCTAGTGCTACCAGATCATCTTTGAACCATGTCTGCAGGCTAAAGGGTGAAAAGTATTGATATTTTTAATAATAAATGATAACAGTAGATGTTACAGAGGATTTATCTTTACAAACTCAACTAAAAATCTCTTGCGGCATCTACTGATATTAGACTCTGTTTACCACTTAGTGGTGCAGTTTGGAGGAACACTAAGTTAAAGAAAGAGGAGAACATTGTGAAGCCAAACAATTTACAATATCTGAAAACTAAATGTCTCCACTGCAGTTGATAAAGTGTCAAAGTGCCTGTGACCTAAAGGCTGATCAGATCACATTAAAAAATGGAAACATTACTGAAGAGTTGAACTGTGAATTGCTGAAAAGTTATATATCTCTTTACCAGGACAAAGTTTGGCATTGTAATTTTACTTCTTAAAATCAGGATACCTTGCTCAGCATTCACATGAACACATTTTACACTTTTTTCTTAAAAGCATTGATTTTTAATGTAACAGTTTATTGTTTCCAAAGTCTAAATATATAAACAAAGCAAGATCTTGAGACTAAGGAGAACTTTTTTTAAAAAACTGGTAAGATTAGAAGATGATGTTAAGGCTTCAGCCATGCACACACATAGACCTTCAAATCTGTGGTAGGTACTAAGGACTCTCAGAAAAGTATAAGGTTTTTGATTGATTTTACAGTACATTTTAGAACATTACTACTAGAACGTCTGGCTTGTGGGTGAAGACTGTGAAAAGGGCCCCTTTTCATTTTTTTTTTTGCATTGCTTTTACATTGCCTTGGATTTCTGTTTTGAATTCATGTTGGGATCTGTATTGAAAATAAAAGCTCTCAAAAATAGAGTATAAACCAAAATAATCAGATTTGAACTTCAATAATATGAACCTCTTATACTGAGTGTAAGAGCCTATTTAATGGGATTTCGGTTCATCATGCTTTATAATTCAGTGTGATATTGTATTCCATCACCAGCAGCTTAATTTATTTCTTTCACCATCTGCTCTTTTTTTTTTTTTTATTCTTCCATGCCAAAAATTCGATAGCTCTCAATGAACAAAGTGAAACTATTCTGTATGTCAACTAAACTGGTTTTATGCTGTTGTTATTCAGAATATATTGGCCTATTTCTTATACTGGTTTTGTTTAGCTAACCAAGCCTTTTGTTTTCTAAACCTGCAAAATGTGAAACAGTAAATACTGTGTGAGCTATTAGTGCTAGCACTTCTGTAGCCGTTATTTTATGAGACAAATATCAGGCCAGTTGGTTTTTAGTTACAGGCAATAGCTGAAGCTAAGTGTGACTGTCCTTGCCACAGCTCTATCCAGCCCATCCCTTGCACAGAGCAGGCTGAGCCACTTGCACAAACACAGACCAGCAGTCAAAGCACTCTCCATGCCAAGCCATGTTAATCTATCAATATCTCAAAACGTCCTTGTGTGTTCCCTGAGACGCCAAAATAATTATGGAAGTTTTGTGAGCTCCTAGAACTACAACTGTGCTCTCATTAACACCTTCTGTTCCTGAGATAGAGAGATGTACATGTCTTCAGAATGCAAAGTTTTAGATCAGACCACTTTGCTCAATACAGGACCAAATGAAAACTAAAATCAGCAACACAGAAACTTTCTTGGAGGTTTTGAAATAAGGCAGTGGTAAAGACCACATCACGCTGGTGTTCATCATCTGTGATAGGCTTACATAAAGGGTTTCATGCCACATATTGTAAAGAAATTATGAAAATTAGTTTAGAAACTTTACTTTGGGGCTTCCAAATGGTGTTTTTTGTTCTCGTCTAAATTGGAATATATTGGACCTAGGTTATTTAACCATTCATGTCCCACAAAGCACTATAGTATTTAGGCTGGATTGGACATTAAACACTAGATATTCTATAATCTTAATCTTGTTGCTTCTTTCATATAACATGATGCCATTAAATTTCACACCATCGTATCTTTAAGTTGGTACTTTCAGCTGACTTGTTCTGGATGACATGCAAATGATGGAGTATATGATCAGCCAAAAAATGCCATGGCAAAACTCTGATAGTTCATCCAAGATAGGACTCATGCTCTTTTGTATAAGAAACAAAGGATAATAAAATATGTTTTCTTAGGAAAAACAGAGCTAGCTGCACAGAATTCCTTTCCAAAGGCACTTACAATTTAATACAATTCTTTCTTCTACTAAATACTATTACTATAATGCAAGGAATTATGTTGGATTTTGGGTTCATATCCCAACTGTACAATTCAGGATATGCTTCAGACCTGTTTATTCAAATAATTTTATTCAGACTGTGGCTAAAATAAACAGAGAAGCAATTTAAAGAAACTTGACACAGGTTATTCTAAAAGTCTAGTAGACATAATGATTAATATTTCCAGGAAGGCTGATGATTAGACAAAATAATGATATAGAGAAGAGCTTTCAGAAGAAAAAAAAAAAAAGGGGGGGGAAGGAAAAGATGGAAAAGTACTCTTACTGAAAATTATTGGTAACGTAAACCACCTGAAAAAATAGTGTTTGCAGTAGAAGCCCTTAAAGTTATAACAGAAGTGAAAATAATACAATTATTAAATTAAGGATAATTGAGAGATAAAATAATGTGATTGATAAGTGCCTGTTGTTTTTCCTCTCTGATTTCAAACAGAGCACAATATTAATTTAGGATTCATCAAACACGTGTGATGAAAGACAAAGAACTAGTAGGAAAAATATATTATGGCTTACACAGTCATCATTATAAGATGTAGCTCTTTGTCAGCTACCAATTTATCAGCACTGAGAGTGCTTGCCTGCTGCACCTAACAACATCCTCATGCCAACAGTGCTGTTTTCTCTTGAAGTCTCATTTATCTTCCTACACAGGTCATTAAAGTTTGAACCTGCTTGCTTGAAGTTGTGTCTAAGGCTGCCACTTTCTATGTATCCACCCCCACAGTGTTCTTGTGCTCCTGAGATATCTTTATTTTCAACAACAGCAGCAGAAGTAAAATTACTGGCATTTTCACTGTCAGAAAAATGGGGAAAGATTTTGTGCTTTATCTCAATTGTAATTATAACTTGATGCAATAATTTCTCTGAACTACAAGATCTCAATTTTAGGGGAATTGATCAGCCTTAGAGTTTTGTTCTCAGCTGCATAACACATGGCACACATACACTGCTATTTTCTTGGGTGTTTTTGCTTGTTTTACCCCTCTGATTCTGCTTTAGGTGCCCTGACAGAAAACCCTAATTCATAATTGTGCTTCTTCCTTCCTACTCGAGGAAAGAAGTCTACCATGTAGACTGCTGTAGAAGTGGTAGGATATATATAAAAAAAAAAAAAAAAAATTGAATGCCTGTGTGAAAACAACAGTAGCTGTTAAAAAGAGAATATAAGTAAGAGCTTGCTTTACCCTTGTAGATGATGATAATGGGCAGGTGTATCATTATAAAATCAGAGTAATTTAGGTTGGAAGGGGCTGCTGAAAGTCCTTGGGTTTAACATCCAGCCAGTGCCCCAAGCAAGACTGACTGAATCAGGTTGTTCAAGGCTCTCTCCAGGCAACTTTTGAGTGTTGTCAAGTTGGAAACCATACAGCCTCTCAAGCCCTCTGTGCCACTGGTTGATGTCTTGATGCTGAAGAAGCTTGATCTGGTTTCTAAATTTCAAAGTTTGCTGTGTTGATTCTTGTCTCTGGGCACGTCAGGGAGAGTCTGTGTCAATCTTTTCTGTAGCCTCCCATTCAGTAATTCAAGCCAGCAATAAGATGTTGCCATAGTAGACAACCCGTGTGTGTGTTTAGGGATCAGTACTGCAATATATTCTAGCAGAAAATAATTGTAAAGATTACAGGAGATCAGCTAGTACAGAAAGTGCCAGCCCAATTTCTGACTGAGAAAGAAAAATTAGACATGTTCTGTACTGATACGCTGACTCCTGGATGACATACAAACTAAATTCCTTGACTTAAAAGCAGACAGAATTTCATTCTAATATAATTCTATATTATTATTATATTTAATAAAAAATGTAACTGGATTCCTGTAAAACTTAGGTATTTGAACATTTTCCTATTTTGATAGACAGAGTCTGTATTTTGATTCCATGGGGTTTTTTTCTAGTATTGTGCTAGTAGAGTTGTTTTGCACATGACTGTTCCAAATGACTGGCTACCTGTATTCCACCTCTGGATCACATATACTGTATATATGAGATCTGATTATTCTGGCACTGCTGGGACTGCATCTGGCTTCTGGGTAACATCACTTCTTTCTGAACATAAGTTGGACAGGGTGAAACCAACAGTCCCTCAGTTCCTTCAGGCTGTCATAGCTCATTTTGACTTCTCTGTGTGCAGTCTAACTTTTGGTACCAGTACCTGCTTACCAGGGTGGACAGTAGGGTTATTGTAGCTTGTGTGTCTGGTGTGGAGGAGCTTAATTTTTACAGTTTTCTCTTTTACTGCACTTCTTAGTTAGGTAAAATGAAAATAAATTTTACTAATAGTAGAGACAGGTTTGTTTCATGTTCTGGCTCAGAGTTCTGGAGATGCTGAAGGAAGACAGCTGGTGTGGACATATACTCCAGTGAGTCAAGGAATTGAGGAAGAACATCTGTAGGAGATGCGAGAATATTTGATTTGAACAAGGCAGACATAGCCGTGTCATCTACTCTTCTTAGCCAAATGACTTAAGAAAAATTTGAGAACATGACTATATGTTATGCCCTTTGGAACAGTATGTAGGAGTAATTCAGAGGAATCTGAACAGGCTCTGCTCTGCTCTCCTCCACATGAATGCTTTTTAATTACAGGTTACTGGAATAGGCAAAAATGCACAGCAAAATCTAGCTTCTGTGGCATGTGTCTTTAAATGTGGTAAAGAGGAGCTCAGGTGTGCCTTATTAGAGCTACTAAAAATACTACATACTCAAAGCATTCCAAGATTTCTTGGCTTTATGAGACCACAGTTGGCACACATCACATGGAGTCAGGCTTTATTTCCTCCTCCCTTCATTTGATACCCTTTGTTCAGGAACCCAGCTAGGAATGCTTGTCTCTCCTGGAACCACAGTACAATTTTTTATGGTGAAAGATCTTTTACTCTCTAGCAGTTTGCTTTTTTTATACCATGTATTCATTGAGATTTCCTTTTTAGCAGGTAAAATGATCACTTGAGAGCTATGGAGATGCCTAGTCTCTTCTATGATCCTAATGATGATGTTACTCCATGCTCTATTCTATTTCCCAACAAAATATCAGATCTTTTGATTTTTATTGGTTCATCTACTTCACATTTTTTACCACAGTCACAGAGCTTACTTCCCCATGGGGAAATCAGACATCAAAATTTTATTTTTTTTTTAAATTACTTTAAAAGAATAAGGCATCTTGAGAGCTTCTTTGGATTGTTGATACAAATCAAGTTGATGCAGTACTGATGAAGTACAGCTTGATTACATCTATTCTAGGCAAGGCTCGAGCTGTTAGGGCTCAGATTTTAAGAAGCCGCTGTCTCAGAAGTTTTCAGGGGAAACCATATGGGAATCAATTCTTTCCACCTAGTATTGTGCCTTATCAGATCCTGCAGGCTTTTAAAAATTTCCTTAGGAGCCAGGTTTGCATTGTGAGGATTTGCTCATCCACCAAGAACTACCATTGATGTAAAATGACAGTAGAAACATGTATTAACCTTGAATAAATCTGTTCCTTCAAAACATCTCTCTAACTGTTGCTATGAGCCCTGCTTCCACTGCTACAGAATCTATCTGGAGTCTGAACTGTCAAAGGAATTTAAGACTGGTTGAGCCTGCTCTTCCCTGTAAACCTCTGTGTGTGGGAGTCAGGAGAGGGTGAGATCATTCAGTGCACAGCAGAGCCCCAACAAAGACTCCTGACTTACAGGGTCTGAACTGACATTTGTGGGTCTAACACACACCCCAGAGTGAAACTGCCAGAAACAGTCTCTTCTCAGCTGTGCTTTTGCTAAGTGATTCTTCTTTTGGTATCTCTAAGGTAACCGGAATCTTTGTGCTTCTTATCTTCTAGCACATCAAATATATCAGATAATAGTTAAGTCAGAACAATAAGAGATGAGGTGCTGTGTCAGCATGTGGGCTGCAAATGGAACAAAAGAGTTTTCTTAAATTCAGTATGTTCTGAAAATACTAAGTGGCAACGTTCAGCCATGCAGTAACAGGCCATAAAAGGAAAAGGAGTTACTCTTAACACTGCAGTTCTTTGATCCTTCTATATCAACATTCCCTTGTTTTTTAAATAGCCACAACAAATTACACTCTGAGCTCTGTAAGTACCTTCAGTATTTCTTCCAGACTATTCTCTGCAAAATAGACTGTGAAACCATGTTTGTTAAATCTCATTGTGTTCTTTATGGCTGTGGTGCATATGCTGTCCAGCAGCTGCAGTGAGATTTGGGGAATGCTTAAGTCAAAAGGACACAAACTTTTTCAGTGTGTTGAGATTGTTACTTAACATCACCATTAAGGTGATGTTCACCTCTGCCCCTTTTATTTGCTATTTACATTGTCTCATGAAAATTCTTCACGGGGATCTTTAATGTGGTCATGTAATAAGCACAAACAGCACTAGTACATAAAGGACTATTTTGTAGAAAATATCAATCCAGAGGCACTATTGCCTGTTCATGTTTGCATGATTTAAAATGCTGTTACTTAAAAAGAGATTGTGTTGTGAATATATGAGGGTGCAACAAATGAAAACGTGTTAAGTAGATTAACATCTACATAGCCGTATTGCCGTCTATTATGGTATTTGAGAAATCTGGCCAAAATTGCATCTGAATTCCTGTATTTGACATATCTAACATGCATGCATAAACTGCAATACATTTTTCATTTCAGTCCTCTGTCTTTTAGGGAAAGCTCATTTGCTTAGTAAAGCAGAAGCAGTAGTAATGCCCCACTGTAGCCATCAGCTCCTTTACAAGGACCAAAGTGTGCCAACTCTTGTTGCCTGTGTGTTTGCTTTCCTCTCTGACTGTAAGGGAATTCTTACTCTCAGGAATACCTTAGGAAAAATTAGCTTTAAGAGAGATTAATAACTTTTGGAGGATTTCTTTGTTTGTTTAAACAGGAGGGACTTGCCAATAATGTCCTGGGGTTTTTTTGGTTTTTTTGGTTTTTTTTTTTTTGTTAGCTCCTAATTTATCACAGCTAAATCAATATATTTAATGCATAGGGAAAAATATGATTGGAAGGTTCTAATTTAACCTCCTGCTCAAAGCAAGGCTGTATTCAGAATTAGACTGGGGGTTTTGTGTCTGATTGTGTCAAGTTTTGACGGTATCTAAGGGTGAAGACTGTAAACTCTCTGGTTATTGTTCCAGTTAAGAGTTTTTTCTGTATATCTCATTAGTATTTCCCTGACTCAACTTGTGCATGCTATCTCTTGTTCTTTCACTGTGCCCAACAGGTAATCAAAGACAACACTTAGATCACCCCTTAGCCATCTCTTTTTCTCCACAGACATTACTCACTCAGGCTCACTAAGTTCCAATCCTGTGGTGCTGTGTCAGCCTGAAATGGCACTTGGTTTTTGTGGTTCAGCATGGTTCAGGTCAGCACAACTTCAGGATTTTTTGCTGCGTGTCATGGAGATTACCCACAATTAGGATAGTACAAGAAAGGTTTAAAACATTTATTTCCATCTTGAAGCTCTTCTACACTGCCCAAATAAATGACTGACAGTGAGACTTGGGTCCTGTTGTTTAGTGGATTGTGGTTAGATCTTTGCATGAAGGGTAATGCACAGTGTAATTAGTATTATTAACTGTGAAAATACAAATGTTTACTAAACTGTTATCTAATACACCTGGACTATATGCTTTCTTTCTCTCACACAAAATTCTCATCTTCATATTTACACTTAATGGGTAGTGGTAGTGCAGGTAAACATTTCAGTGAATCACACTCTGGAGTGGAAGGCATGGACACAATTAGAATATTAGCTTTAGATAGTAATTGCCAGCATAGTTAAATGTTGGTTTATTTAAATATAGCCACCAAATTATAATGGGCTCTAATGCATGGGAATGAATCGTAGTCTTGTTATGTTCAGTGAATACTTAGCTATATCCTTTATGTAAACATCCTACTCACAGTAATCCAGTAAGGACATAAGGTAGAGTCTGTTTATTTTAAGAGGTAAACCACTCAGGATTATACAGGAATTAGGATGTGCATGCATATATGGAGGTTTCCAATGTGAGGAAACTACAGGTTGTCCATTTCACTCTGCTTTTACTCCATGGAAAAATGTGGAGGGTGTTCCCCTAATAAGCAAGCAGCCTATATTCCTGACTTGCAGAAACATTTTAGTGTGTAAAATCTAAATTGGGATTTAAATTCAGAATTCAGAAGAAGGTGTGTTAAGACTGTCAGTTTTAAGACTAGAAGTCATATTTTCCTCATAATAAATGCCTTATTATTTGAACACTAATTAACTGCCTGGTATTTCCTGTGATAAATTGATGATTTTAGTTTCTCAGAATGTGTAACACTCTGGACTGAAAGGTTGCATGGTGAGTGTCTTATTTCTTTTCGGAAGTTTTCGGCCAACACATTCACTTCTGGATGTGAATCTGTGACGCAAAGCCTGGACTACTATTAAGTCTGAATTCCAGAGAGGAAGCCTTTCTCTCCTCACACAACTGGAGAATTCAGCAGCCCATTTCATATGCAGCAGTACCTTTTAGCCTTTAATTACACTTTCTTTTTCCTGTTATTTCTGTGCACTTCTGCATCTCTTGAGCAGAATGGGGGGTGGGTAAAGCAGCAAGGTGAGATCTGTGTGTAACACCCCTTCTTCATTATTGCAGATTCCAGTCCGTGATGAGTGAGACAGGGGACAAACAGATTCCTACTGTTCTCAAAGATCAGGGCTTGATGAGTCAGATCAAGTGCCTATTACTTTAGGGTACTTTTTTTTTTCTCTCTTCTTTTGCCTACCTAAGTTAGGAATCGGAACAGCTTCTTTTCGATCGAATAATGTTTCTGACACAGATTTTTGCCTTAATATAGGTGAAAAACAATTGATCTGTTCCCCATTCCAGACCAGCATTTGAAGGGTATGTAGTCATTAGGAGAAATACTGAAAAGCTCAAAAAGAAAGATAAATTTGATGTTTTATCCATCCTGCACATTGAACAAAGTAAGGATAACATACAAAACCTATGCATTTGGATCTGTCATGATAATAAATGAGTACCTACAGTTAAAATACTGCATTCCAGCTTAATGCTAAGGTCTCTTTTTCAGGATAAAATGCTAGTTGATTAATTTATATTCTTAAATATAGACAGACTTGATCTCTTTGTGGAGATCCTCAGGGGCACCTCACGACTTCCACTGACCTACATTAACACTTATTTTCAGCAAACTGCTTTGTGACATAACTAAAACTTGGGCCCAGATGAGGTATCCAGGCTAGGTATAGTGCACACCATTTGTTATTTTAGTATTACTCTGAAATGGAGTTTTCAGGCATACAGTGGGACCTGCATGAACCAACACCAAATCCTGCTTCCTAAAGCCCACTCTCAGATCAGATGAGTTGGACTAAGGCAAAATTGAAAATTCCCGCTTCTTATATTTTCTCTACAGAGATCTTTGCAAGGCATGTCAGCTTGAACATTTAATCACAAAATAAGGAATGTATTTGGAGCTCTGTGCATAAGAGTGTTACCTAGTGACATCCATTGGGACCCTGTGTTTTAGCTTAAAGTACATACTTAAAAAAAAATGTTTCTGAGGTTATAAGGGTAAATGTTTTGGAGGAAGTTCCTGAAAACATAGGTCCTGTAGGAATCATACCCTTAATCCATTGGCTTGATGCAGTTTTCAGCGCAATCAGTAAAATCCCACTGCCTTTGCTTGGCTTTGGATTAGACCTCAAGGGTCACAAACTGGTTGAACTAAGCAGTGGAGCAGATGCGAGCTTCCTCAACTTGCAGACCTTTCTACCAGATTCCTGTTCAGACTTGTTAGCATCTGAATCTCAGGAGTGCTTTCTGGAATATACATCTGCAGAAACCAGCAAATGTGTAAATTATTCTCTTAAATCTCAAAGTTTTACTTCTAAAAAGGGCAAAAGTAACTTTCCTTGTAAGGCACTCAGTACAACGTTCACTTACACCTCCAAGCTTGGAGACCTCTTCTTTTGTGGGGTGTTTATGCACTCCTTATGCAGCTGTCATGCAACAGTTTAATTAAACAATACTCCACTTAAACTGCAGTCAGCCACTATGGCCAGGGTAGTTTCCTCTGCCCACCGTGGAGAGTTGGCTGTTCTAATTTCATTTGTTCAAATTAATGTGTTAACTCCCTCTGAGGAGCTAAGTAGTGTGTCACAGCTTGAGGCAGGACCTCTGCACACGAATCTTTTTAGTTCATAGCAGGATTCAGGCATGCAAATGTTGACATTTTTAAATTGTTTTCCCAGAAGGTCAAATTAGTATAACTGGCTACAAAAAGAAAACACATCTACCCTGATGCCTTTCATAATTAGACTAGCTAGAAATGAACCCAAGTGTTTGCCATTATACGCAAAGCCGTGTCAGCTGCTACTGGAATTACATTTGTTTATGGAAAAAAAAATAAAACAAAAGACTTGATTTTGAATATTTATTTGACATTACAGGAAACAAATGCTTGAAATAAAATTTGAAAACTTTGTAAAAAGTACTGTATTTGTTGTACACTGGTTGGTAATGCACTATATTCAAGACTGTCAGATATCCATTCCTGAAGGTTTTCAAATATATATGGGTCAGGAAAAGGAGTCATTTTCCCAGCTATCTTAGAAGTATGAATGTGGTCTGCAACAGAATGTCATGATGCTGCTTTGTAATGTCTTTCTTGGGTATTACTCAGTCTTCAAACATTACAAACATGTAGGAACTATATTATGACATTAGTTTATTCCAAATTTAATCAAAATCTTGCTAGATGATAAGGAGTTTTAGAGACATGTGTAGTACATTTCACTTAAAGTGTTTAAATTATATCCACATCTGCTGTAAGTTAATTTGGGTGTACTAAAAGCAATAGAGCAATAGTTGTATCAGTTTCTACTCTGCTGAAATGTGTCTTTACAACTTATTTGGAACCACCCAGTGCTACTTTAATTTGGAAACACTGAATCAGTGTCCTGTTTAATTTTGGGTGAATTGTAACTTCAATCTTTTTAAATTTTTTTCTACCCCAAATCTCTGGAGTGTACCATTAACTACAATGTGTTAGTGTATGAGTATCAAGGAAAAATGTGAGTTCTCCTTCAACTTTCAGCAGGGATTTTGTGTGAATGTTCCTCATCTGTCAACAGTGACTCATGGTATCTTGGATCAATGTGGGCATTTGGAAGCCTGTGTGGCAGTTGACATACACATACACTTGAATATTGCACCCAAAGGAGCGTTCTTTTGGAGGAAAATTAGTAGAGTAACCAGTGGAGCTGCCGAGAATGAATAATATCATTGGGTCTGGAAAGGGAACTGGAAAGTGCCCTGCCTTTTCCCCCCACAGCATTCCAAGTTTTAATGTGCCCTTTACGTGAACCAAACTTACACTGAGGCTACACAATGTGTGTAAGAAATTAATTAAATTCACATTGTGCTGGCTTGGCAATATGGTGCCAGTGGACAATGTTTCCTAAATCCAGGTGAAAAATGGCCCTGCTTCAAAGCACACAAAGTTCAAATAAGTGCAGACTGTGGAAAAATAAACTAGGTTAAAATTTGCAGTACATTTTGCAAAAATTGTTATATGTTGGTAATTCTCATCTTACATAGTAAAGATAAGACGGCAAACCCTGCTTTCCATTTCAGTGTGCCTGGACCATTTCACTGATACCTTCAGTCTACAGATCATTCTCTAAAGGCTTCTGTTCTGACAGGGACACAAAGTAAATGCTATGAATGTGATCTCTGATTTCTGCCTTGGTAAGAAAAGTGCAGTTTTTGTGGCTTGAGCAAAAATGATATAATGATTCTCATTTATATTCCACTGGAGCTTCAGAAATAAAAACTTTCATTATTTTTCTTTCCTGATGCTAACACTGAGGATAATGGTGCTATTGTGTTGATTCAAGAAGAGCTACCATTTATTTAGATTGATGAGACACCTAGGATCAGTGGTATAGATTACATCACTTTTCTGCTAGTTTAAAGAGAGTGGAAAAGAATAAAAAACCTCTGGAAAAAGATGGATATTTTGCATGGCAGGCATCCACACCAGCCTTTCCCCCCTCCACTCCAAGTTAATTTCATTGAACATAATATTGCTTGGTTTTTGTTACTTTTGGAACAGCATTTTCACTTTTTAGTTCTACTTTGTGTGCTTGTCATTTCCCTCTTACTGACATTTGCTGCAGGAGATGGGAGGAGATGTGGCTGGACATGCTGCAGTTGGGCCATGGCAGCTGAGAGCAGCCACCAGGAACCTGCTATGAGCCAGTTCAGGTGGGACTGGCCGAGTGGTCTTGGAGTCAAAACATCATAAAGTTACTTTCAGTTGTCTTTGGATCCCCTTCTGAGGCTGCTCTAAATAGAGGCTGATGTACCAGTGATTTGCTGTTCAAACAAATCCAACTGTATTTACACTGACATGTCTTTGAGCAAGTGAACCTGTTCTCTGAGGTCAAGCACTGTGAAGCTGTATCCAAACCTCATCGTGCATTAAGCCCAGCCAGACATGAGGTGCTACCTGAGTGCTGTTGATAATCCACTCACTTTTCCTCTTCCACCTCTACTGGACAGTGCTGATGGGTCTTTCTGAAGTTCACTTAAAGTACTGAATACGGACAAGTTATTTCAAAACAGAAGGCATTTAGAAGGAATTAGGGTTTGAAATTCTTGTTTGAAATGTTACAGCAACTGAATTCAGTCAATGTGAAATGATGCTGTTTGCAGATACTTCCACTGACCCAGGGAGGCCCCAAAGGCTTTGAGAGGGGGAGATGCAATGGGGAGGGGGAAGGGTGAGGAAAGTACTATGGCCAGCTGAGAAGGGAGTCACAGCAGTCATTTTGCTGAATTAGATTTCAAGTTTTGCATCTTCACTTTCCTTGTCAAGACTCAGGTCATGGCTGCACTTTTATCCACACATGATTAGGAGGGAAATGTGTTGTCTCCAGCCGCAGCCAAAGCAAATACATAGTGTGGTGTTTCCCTAACCAGAGTTCTCCAGAGTAGAAGATAACAGAGTGAGAGTTCCCCAAAGTACTCTCTAAGTTTTCTACAATTTGAATTTCTGGAACATGGTGAGCAGGAGGCTGTATCTCTAAATTTAATAGCCTCTTAAAGTTTTCTTTTTCTTGATTTTGCCACTTTATCCCTTGAAACTATAACCATTTTACCACTTACAGCAGCCCATGTCAAGAATCTCTACAGTTTAACTGTGTGTTATGTGAAGTGGATTAAGACAAATTTTGGGTGATTTTAAAACTAGTTGAAGCTCTTCACACTGTAGTTCCTTGGTGTTATCAGAATTACAGTTGCAAGTTTGCTTCTATGTAGTGAAATTGTAGGTAGAAATACATTCCTCCCAGCCCCTTTAGAGTATGCCCAGAGCCAAAAAATGAATGTAAAAATTGTATGTAAGGTTTACTTTCAATTTTAAATGTAGGAGTTAATTATAAATTTCTAGTTTCTTATTTGAGTGTGTAATAATTATAAACATAATGAAAGTAGATCTAGTTTGGTTTGTGTAATTTGAAAGACATTTGAAACTTTGATTGATAGAGCAGTATCAGGCATGAGAAAATTCACCTTGATTTGAGAAATGAGGGGTTTGCTGCTGAATGATTAATTATTATGTTTATGACATTTGGATGGAAGGGAAAAACTGGAAATTCCTTTTTGATGCACAGCAGATTGTAGGTGCAACTGGAAACACTTGATAAATAATGTTTGCTAATTTGTTCTAATGAGCAATAAATATATTACCGACATTGCAGAACCATCACAATCAGAATCTTCTATCCAGGTGTAAGTAATTGATTTTCATTAGGATAAATTAAGAGCAAAATTGGGCATTATCACTTTATTTTGGCATGGAAGTCTGTGCAAGGAGGGTCAGGGGTTAGAAGTCCCTGCTGTATTTTGCTGCTATTAAAGTGCACAGTGGAGCTGTGTGTATCTGCATGTGAGCTATGCAGACTGCTTAACTGCAGTTGTTGCTTTCAGCCCCTTGCTGAAACTCATCCAAAACCTCACTTATGGATTAGAAGAAACAAGAGCTATCAGAAGAGAGAGGGATGTAAATCCAAGCATGAATTTTACTCATCCATTCTATTAATGTTAAAAGACAATTCCTCTAAGTGCTGGATATGTGATCAAAGTGAAGGGTGGATCCGTTCTGGAAAAACAAAATTTTAACAGAAGGAGTGTTGATAGCTGTGTCTGAAATTAAGAATATTAGGTCACTGATATGTAACCATAAACAAAAACCTGGACACAGTCCATCTAAGCCAGCTGCTATATAAATTATAATGATTATAATGATTTACCTACTAGCAGGGCTAACCCAAAGCCCTTTTTGCATCTTATCAATCAGAGGACTTTGAAGAGTTGTTACACAGATAGAGACAAGAGTTTCACACATGATTTTCAAGCTTAAAAAGACCTTTTTTGAAGCAGGTCAGATGCATTTTCCATCACAAAACTGCTAAAACCACAAGTGTTACTTAGTCTATTTTGCAGTTTTGCATATGCAACTAAATTTCCAGGGAAGCTTCCTAACCCTGTTGTGCATAGTAAATTACTCATCTTAGTAAACACTTTGTGCGCATTTATATTGTCAGTTCAATAATAAAAATAAAATACATCAGAGAAGGCAGAGAAGGACTTTATAGAAGCATAGAACGGTTTGTGTTGACCTTGTAGATCATCTAGTTCCAAGAGTGTGGGACACCTTGCCATGAGCAGGGACACCTTGCACTCGACCAGATTGCTTGAAGCCCCATCCAACGTGGCCTTGAGCAGTTTCAGGGATTGGTCATCCATATCTTTTCTGAACAACCTGAGCCTGTGTCCTACCACCTTTATAGCAAAGAATTTCTTCCTCCTATCAAATCTAAACCTGCATCAGTTTAGAGGTTGTTTAATTTCACATCAAATCCACCTCTGCTGGATTTCCTCCATCCCAGTGTTTGAAGCTGTAGGGACACACTCCCTTGCAACCTCTTAAGCCAGTGAAGGCACTGACACTCACTGATAGCTCACCCTCTGCAGGTCACCCTCATTGTCTCATTTTTGACATCTAAATCCTTTACAGACCTAACCCATTAGTCTTTCCAAGAGTCAGTGCTTGTCAAACAGCAAAGTAAAAATAAACCACCAATCTTTAAAAAAATTTCCTCTGATATCCCCATGAAACTCAACAGTTCATATTTGCTAGTTCTTCTAAATGAGCTGACTTATTTTTGAAGTACATTGATTTGGTACCTGAAAATAGGATTTCTTTAAGAGTTAAAAAAATACTTCAATACTTCTGACCTGGGAAAGGAATACACTTGCATGAGGAAGGGTTTTATCATAACTGCAACTCTAGTACACATTTGGACATTGTTCTTCCTTTTGAGTCCATGGTGTGTAAATCACAAAGACTTGACTGGGTTTTTGACTTTGAACTTTTAGGTTCAGTTGTTAGGATGTTCCCTTTTCAGAAGGGAATTTTCTAAAATGCCATTGTATTTAAGTAGTTTTTTATGTAATAGTCACCAAACATCATGGCAGATTCTGGCACTATTCAGAATTTTACTCTTGTCTGAGTTTTTACTCAGAAATAATGATTATTTGGAAGATGAATTGACTTTAATAATAATAAATAAACCTAAAACTTCTTAAATTGGACTTGTGCAAAAGTTATCATGTAGATCTTTTGTCCTTGTGTTGTGTATATCTGACTTTCATTGTCATGATTATGACAAAATACAATTATGTCTTTTGAGCTAACTTCAAAGTAGCTTTCCTGAGGAAACACCCTAATAATTCAACATGCAGCTTCATTGAGTAACTATTAGATAAAGAGCAAAATCAATTCGTCTTTGCTGGCTTCTTAGCCAGTGTTGTTGGACACTGAGTACATGAGTGAGTTTCAGGGTAACTGAGGTGCACATACACTGCAGCATGGTCAATGTCTGGAGCAAGTGGCTGTGCCTATACAGAGCAGCAGCTCTTTTCTTGCCTTGCTTTTGTTCTGGCAGGAAAAGTTCATGAATTGGAATCTGTGTCTTGCTTTGTTTGGGAACAGTCAGTAAGAACTGTGCTGCGTGCTACTCTTGGGCTTGGACATGGAGCAACACGTAGCTCGCCCGTGCAGAGAGAGGATGGGATGTGACAGTCTTCCCACCTCAGCCCTGCCTGGCCTAATGAAATACATCCCTGCCCTGGCAAAACAGCAGTCTGTGTGTTAGACCCGGCAAAGGTGTTTGTGCTCTGTGATAAGGTATTTAATGAGACAAGGCCAGTACTGTTGATAGATAAGGTAATCACTCCTTGAAGTTACAACTACCCACAATTTTACTTAATTGGTAACCAGTACCGGTTCTGCTTGCTGGAGACTTAACATCACAGAAGTATCATAGAGAGAGCTGAAAATTGATTAACTTCTAACTAGATCTGATAACCCAGTTATTTAATGATTAGGATTTAGCAGGCTGTTTACCTCTGCTAGCTCAGATGGTGCAATATAAGGTCACGCAGTGCCACATTGGGCTAACCAAACTCAGGAGCCTGAGTTAATATGCCTGCAGTGTTTTCAGTATTTGAGTTAGAATGTTTGTAAACTTTGCATTAGATCATTATTTTGCTGTTTTATTGCCACATTTTAAAGAACCTTGATAGTTACAGATCTTAAGGTCTGGCTGCTCATTAGTGTGATGCGTCAGTTTCATTATTTCTCCTGAGCAGTTCTTATACCAGCACAAGTAGGAGGTAGCAGAGATGTTACCTACTCAAATCTCAAGACACATGAATTTTTCCCTTAGAAAAAAAAAATCTTATTAAAACCAGATTATGGTTTCCTTTTGCCATCATATATTCCTGCCTGATGCATCACATACACACACAAAAATGCTTTAAGTAGCATGGGTAATGTGTGCTTTTGTAACAATGCTGGGCTTTAGTACTTGTGAAGTTCATGGGTAAAGGTGTGCCATAACCTTTCTCACAAAGCCAAATTCATAATACGGGATGTTACAATAATTTTACAAATGTATGAGATCAAGCTTTACAAGTCTTTGTTTAGCTCATAGGTTAATATTTCTCATGTTTTATAAGAGAACAGCTAAACAATAGGGATAATCTGGATTCACTTTCAGAGACCAAAAGGACAAATAATACAAATAATAAAGGGAAAACAGGTTGGTTTTGAAAATCTAAATGTTTTATGTCTTTGAAATATCATGTGACCCGTTCAATTACTCAGCCCAAAAACACTTTAAGGGCTGTCATGTAGCTAAATAGTGCTGACATTAATGAGCTAAAATCTTCTCTCAGTTTTACAGTATAAAAAACATATGCATCAGTATTTTGAAGGTAAAGGATTCCATGCTTATACTGGTGCAACTGAAACAAAACATGGGTGTAACATTCCTCCTTCCAGGTATCTGGTTTTAATCAAAGTGTACTCCTGGCCCTCAAGTTTTCTTTGCTGCAGTGGAAGATAGGCAGGAGTGTTTCATTTAAAATGCTTGGTTTACATCACGATTGCACAAAAAACTGTACATCTTGTCCTAGCTACGTCTAATTGGTTAATTGTAATAGCTCCCTGAACTGTGTTTTTGAACTATATGTTCTCTCAGAAGCAAAAGTTTTGCTCAAAAACTAATACAGTACAGGTTTTTTCTCCTTTTAGTAGAGTTCAGTGAAACCAGGTGATTGGCAACTGTTATGATAAGGTAGACAAAGAGGTTGAAAGCTAGGACTGATTGAACAGCTGTGAGAGGCTCTGTTCCAATTGTATTTTGATTACTGATAAGATAACGCTCCCTTTTCTCCCAGTGATTTATCTCATTCAAATTACAATAACACTGAATTGCCATCAACAACAAATGCTGTGTAGTTTCAAGTTTCTGTGGCTCTAGTGTAGCAAAAACCCAAAGGTGCTGATTAGAAGTTTTCATGCCGCAGTTTTAAAAATTGATAAATCACTTATTGCACTATGTGATCTCATAGACTTCATAAGTCTTTTTTTTTTTGTTTCCTTTGAGATAAAACTGATCACTTTCTGGTATTTCCAAGCAGCATAATTCTAAAATTATCTGAAAGCATAAGTTGTTGGGGTTTGTTTTTGGAGGGGAGGGTGTTGATAATTTGTATGTCTGTTGATAATTTGTATTCATCTGCTCCTAATATGAAATCAAAGACTTACTGGTAAAAATAGTTTGGAAATATTGGCACTGTTTGAATATAACTGAAGGACATATAAACTGACCAGTTAAACTAAAAGATGTAACAAAACAAATGTTTCTGCAATTATATTTCCCCCCTCAGTTGAAATGTTGAAAAGGAAAAAAAAAAAAGGATTAATTAGTTTTTCTTGTTTTGTTTTATAGAAGTTTGAATTGTAGCACAGACTCTTAGCAAGTTAATTAATTAGGAAGGGTGACTGAACCATTCTCCTCACTAAGGGCAAGATCCCAAGGTCCCAGTGATGTCTGAGGTGACAATGAAAGAAAGTAATTGTGGTATAAAGTAGTTTAATCCTGGGGGAAGTGGGGGGAAAGGAGTTGTTATCCTTCAGGCTGTTGGCCATTTTACTAAGCATTGGACCTGGCATCAGGCCAAACTCACCTAATTTTAGGCTAGTGTTTTCCCAAATGGAAATAAATTTCCATATAGGGAAATACTTCTCTGAAGTATCTCACTGTATGACAGCCATTGTCGTTTCAGGATGGGGACTGGACTCTCAATAAATACAGTGCCTTTTCCATGCTTACATTGCTGGTTTTGCCACACTGCTCTGCTGGCTCATGCCTTGCAGGAAGCTTCCTTGGTTTCTTGCCAGTCCCTGCCTTTTCCATAACTGTGTGGCTGGGGCAGAACTCACCATCTGCACTCACAGCAATGAAATGGGGAAGCTACAGGAGAGGCTGGAAGTTAGAATACCCACTCCTTTCCTTACATGTATCTAAGAATTCAGCAAATAATTACTCAATGACTAATTTACACCTGGGATTATTTAGAAAGATACACATGCTGATATACAGAACAGGCACAATATGCATCTGTGTAAGCAAGAAATGCATGTGCTAACATGTGGCCACCTGATCCTCATAGCCAAAGTACAGGCCTGGCGAGAGAAGAAGGAAATGTTCTAGCATGACGTTGTGGGAGGCACTGCTCACAGTTCAGCAAAATCCCTGTTTGATGGCATAATGGCATTGACTCATCTTTTATCTACTGCTGGGAGACCTACAGCCAGATCTTATCGCTGCTGGCAGGGGAATGCAGGTGGAGAGTTTTGTGCAACCAGCAGCCCACTCATTGACTTCAGGAGCGTGTTGTGACGAGCAGCACTCCCTGCACGATCCAGTACTCTTCAGTCACCAGGAATAGGACAGAGCCAGATCTGCATCCTGCTGAGGAGATTAGGAAACCTTTCCTCTGGTTTTTAGAGAAATTGATGTGCCCTTTTGACCCTTATCAGCAAAAACAGACTTGGCTGGTGTGTGTCATTGTGAAGTCTATAACAGGGATGTAGGCCAAAGCCCACAAATTTTTTAAGTTGTTACACAGACAAACTCCCTCTCGCTAAAATGATTAAAGATAGCTTGCCTGCTAGTAGATAAGTGAAAAATAGGATGGTTTTCTTTTGTTATGTTCTCCTCTTGACAAACTCTGCTGAGGGAACACAGACATAAAACAAGGTTTACAGTGGAATACCAACCATGGATAAAGCATACTCCAGGATCTTCATGACTGTATTCATCTTAGCTGTAGCTGTGGTTTTCTGGCTTCTTCTTTAATGAAGAAGTGTGATAAAAATAAACCAAATCTACATTCCTTGCACATGCATATCTCCATGGATTTCACAGCAGGAATTTGACCCTCTGTGTGTATATATACTATTAAGTTACAATTCCATTAGCAAATTAAATAACCACATATTAAAACGAAGGCAAGAGTTAGGGACTGGTTTTCTTCTGTAAATGTGCCAACTCTATCTGGCAAAGTGAATGTTCTGACACAAGTCAGACTGGATCAACAGACACATCAGTTAATAGAAGAAAGACCATGCAGAGTCACAGAAAAGCACATTGAAAAAGGCCAAATACTTCCAGCTTAGACACTGGCAGAGAAAGGAGACTAAGATGGAGCAAGTAAGTCAGGAATGTGAATTAAAGCTAGCGGTTATTAGGGGCATCTAGCCCACAAACCCTGAGAAACTCAACCTCCATCTGGTTTCAGTGACCATCATATTCATTATAATATGATTGTTTTTAAGATATGGTGCATTTGAAACTGTTAGTTTTGGTCACCTGCAACACTTAATAAATGTGGGAATGAAGCACCAATAACAAAAGCAACAACATCTCTTTTACCTTCAGAATACCACCACACACTTTAAATCTACCTCAAACAACATTTCACAGACAATGCTAGTTGTAGTGTGTGGTGGTTAGCTGTGTAGGGCTCATTCATTCCTGCTCAAAGCTACAGATGTGACTACAGCTGAAGATGTGTCAAAAGGAAATGAGAAAATTATCTCAGGGCAATTACAGAAGAAATTCTCTGGGAAATTACTGAAAAAACGTTGGAGTAATGTTACATCTTTGCAATAAAAATAACTGCACAGATCGTAGAGGAAGTAAAAAAAAAAAACTTTAGGAGTAGGCAACCATTACCTGTCTGCACAGATCATGGCTAGGCCAACACTTAATTATAAGACAAAAAGGGGAAAATATTTAGGCTGTGCTGGTAGACAGTATTAATTTCATTGATTCATTGAATGCATTCATCATTTCCTCTTGTCATTACAGTGCAATCTTTGTTGTAAATCTTGGTTTATGTTATCACTGATCATCGACAAACCTTGCCAGAATGAGTGATCAGCTCTTAGTAGAGTTGATGGGTGCCAGTGCCCTTCTAGGATTGAGCCCTGTCTCTGCTTTTTCTCTCAGCAATAGTTACTCATTGGATAATGAAGACACTGGATAGTAAACACTTCAAAACTAATGAATTTGAGGAAGAGGAGTACTTAATTTGTATTGATTGTGCAAATGCCATTGCCTTGCTCTTCAACACTCTGTTCCAGAATAGCTGTAAAGCCACATTCATCACTGGACAAATACATATCAGTTAGAATAAACAGCAGAGGAACTGCAAAAATTATTTAGGATTTCACCTCCTACTTGTGGTGTAGCTCAAACCTACCTAAACTGGTAGTGATTGAGTATCATCAACACACAAATGATGTTTTTCTCCTCAGCCTGTATTCTCTACCTGATTCTGACAGGGAGGAACTTGATGTCATGTGATTTAAAATAGACTGCTTGGAGTATGTCTAGGCCTAATCTTTTGGGTAACAGACCCTGGAAATGCAGTTGTCATCTGCAAAAGTCAGTAATGTGACAATAGGCACATACTGAATGAAAAAATAGAGGAAATGCCCCATTCTTAGAGAAGCCAGTGGAATTTAGCTTTTAGTTTGACTATAAGTTAAATGTTCATAAAAAGACCTACCAGGGTTTGGGTTGCATGCTCTGAAAGTCACAGAAAATGAAAATAATAAAACCAACTATATATTTCCCTGCACTGCCACACCTGGTCCTTTTAAGTTTTACTGTGGAGACTTATGAACAGTGAGGATGATGATGTAATGTACTCTTGGCCACAATAAAGCTAGACTCCAATGCTATGATCTCACATTTTTCATGAATATTAGAAAGACAAGAAAATGTCAATCACCATCTGTAGATGTGAATATTTAGAACTCTGCATTAGCAAAGTCATATCAGGCTTCTTTTAAGCCAAGTATCTGTGTGCCTAACTGATCTCATTTTCATTTTTATCAGTTTTACCTTTGTGTAACATCGATTTCAGCAGACACTTGTCTTTACACTGCAGTCACAAAGGGCAGAATCATACGTATACGAGTTCAAACCAACAAAGATGAAAAAATTACAAAGGTTTTTGACAGCTGTATTATAAGAAAAATGATCAGATACAGGTGACAGCAGAGCATTTCTAGCCAAGAGAGTTTTAAGACAAGTTAAGCAATCAATCATCTACATCACTCACTATTCAGTGAGTCGACATTCAACATCTGAATCAGTCATTACAGAGTAAAGAGAATTAGTAAAGTCTCTTACAAAATGCAAATAAGTGAACTGGAGGACAATAGAGTCAAATTCTAGAACTTGGCAGGAAGCCATAAGAATTATTTTGACAAGACTGCTTGAGGTAATTTGATTGTTACATTTAAAAGAAAAATAAATTTTAAAAAGTGAGCTTCAGTCTTGAGCAGAACAAGATTGTGATATAAATGTATAGTTACATGTAGTGACAAAAAGTGTAGAATAAGGAACAAAATATGGTGTCTGCTGTGGTGCTTTGCTACGCTGCTACACAAATTAACTATTTTTGGTGGTAGTGAGAGTTTTTCCAAATAAATACAAAGCATACTAAAGCTGAAAGCTATCCCAAATGGTATGCAACTAACAATGTTTGTCTTCCTTGAGTATGTTGCCTGCTAATGTTTTTGCAGAGTTTCAACCTGCTTCAAAATCTACCTGGTATAAGTGAACATCAAAAATGCGTTTACTATCTGCAGAGCTACAAAGCTGGAGGCGTGAAATTCTGTAAAATCATAAGTATCACTATCACCCAGGTCCAGAAATTACCCACCTAACATATTCCTTGCTAATACAAAAGAATGAGTTAAGAAAAAGGGAAAGGAGTTGAAAATTAGGCAGAAACTTCTGTTTTTACAGCAGTTTCTCCTTGATTTCTGTCAGTATATGGAATGCTATCTTACACTCACTTCTCAGTAGGAATAATGGTGGAAAATGGGAGTGATCTTACTGAAAACTGAAAAGCCTTAGAAGGTAGCTGCACTGTTAGGTGAATCCTAGACATCCAGGCATTTGGCATGTGGTCTGAGAGGAGTTACATACATCCTTGGCTTGCATATGTGACAGAATTGATGCACACATTTCATACCTGAATCTCAGGCCGTGCCCTCTAGCCATCAGCCCTTGGATGCTGATGTATTCACTCCCTTTCTCATCTGTCTTCTTGGCTTCATCAATGGAGGTGCTCCTTCTCCTAAAGCTGGATGTTTGCCTTCATAATTCACAAGCTTAGGGCTTGAACCGTGGAGGATTTGTCATCACCAGGAAACTTTCTTTTTGATGACTTACTAGTGGAGACATGCCTTAAAATGATAGAGATGGTTTGGTTTTGGTCCCGATATGAATATGGATAGGCATAAAGAAGGTGTATTCTCATGAACATTTGTGCTTTTATGGTCTACATTAACTTACGGTAAAAATATTTTTCAGAAAAATGCACACGAATTTGTTAATGTTTGAATAGCTAAGATGGTTCCATGGATCCTTGTCGTTAAAAAAAAAATCCTATCCTGTCCATGGCAAATGCAAATCTCAGTGAAAAATATCAGAACTGGAAAATTATTCTTGAGTTTAAGAAGAAGCAAGTTACTTTCTCTAAGTAAATTCTTGTTCCAAGCAAGGGAACAACATGCTGCCTGTGTGAGAAAGCTCAGAATATAATAAATTTAAGAATAGGTGCTACATGTTATTTTATCTCGTCAGCTAGTCATTCTTATCCCTTTTCTCGTAACTTACGGATATTTATGAAATAGTTTCTTCTAGTGGAAGAGGATTTTTTGTTTAGATGTGGTTATCAGCCAGTTATCCCCAAGTTTATCCTTACAAATCTCATTGATTGAACAAAATTGAACTTTGTCCAACAGTTGATGAGCTACATGATGAGCTACCTAAAAAATTGTACAGGTTTTTAATTGATTTTACTGTTGTTTTGATCTCTTTGTAGAGCTGAATCTCACAAGCAGTTTGAGTGCTTGAAATAAAAGCATTCAGGGGCCTAGGTAAATAATGCTTTCACTTGTTTCTACACCATAAGCACAAATTCCTAAAATGGTATCTGTACAAGTGAAAATATAAGTCTCTATTTTATTTTACCATAATAACAGCAAAAGTATTACCTTTATCTTACAGAAATGTTGGAATCCAACAATATAATCAATTTCAACGGACTAGCTAACAGCTCCAGTTACCACACTTTCCTCTTGGATGAAGAACGCGGTCGGCTGTATGTTGGAGCAAAGGATCACATATTTTCTTTCAACCTGGTTAACATCAAGGAATATCAAAAGGTACGTTCATTCATGTTCTGTACAATGTAAATATATACTTTTAATGTTAAAGACTCGTTATTACTCAGACTATGTTGTGCACTGTTGGAATTTTGTAGTAAGTGTTCGGATGTCAGGAATACTCTTGACGACAAAAATATTTGCTGACTCTATGAAAAGAAATCTATAACGAGTCTGTGACCTTTGGCTATATAATCTGCATTTTTTTTCTTTCAGGCTACAAAAAAGAAGTAAATGATAAGTGAATAATCCAACTATTTTCCAAACAAGACATAACATCATGGCAACTGCTAAAAAAGCCAAGCATCTATTATGACAGTTTAAACAGAAAGGCCTTACTGCTCTGTGTTTGTCTGCAGATAAAAGAAGCTATTTGGGAGTCCAAGTGTTGATTTTTCTTCTTTAACTCAGCACTTGTAGCACTCTGCTCTGCTGCTTTTGAACCAAAACAGTTCCAGTGTTAATAAAAGAGGAACAAGTCCATAAAATACTGCTGTTCTTGATGGAGATTGTAATTTTCCAGTAAATGTTATTGACTAATTAAAAGCTGACAGGGAGTTTATTATCAATCTTCTATTGGAGTCCAAATAAATAATTAAGTTTTCCATTATTTTAGTA
Organism: Cettia cetti; assembly: GCA_013401135.1. Lineage (NCBI taxonomy): Eukaryota > Metazoa > Chordata > Aves > Passeriformes > Sylviidae > Cettia > Cettia cetti. The sequence goes on along the minus strand of VZUI01047944.1, from coordinate 42,725 downwards.
AGACAAAATACTAAGAAGGTAAACAATGGAATGGAGGTTTGATTTGTTATATTAAGTATTTGGATGGCACATTTTAAGTCCAGAGAGTACCCTTTTATGAGAGATATATTGCTTCAATACCCAGGGATTATTTTTTTTTCTTAGTGTTCCTGACCTTTTGGCCGTTTGACTATTAGCTTCCTAAGATGATAGCAATAAATACCTTGTGTTTTCTGTTCAGAGGGAAGACAGGCTATTCATTTGTATTCTCTGAGGATAAGAGGATAAAAGGAAAACAGAGTATTTTCTTTTCTATTCTCTTTAGAGCAGCTATAAAGGAAACTAGCTATTTATTTGAATTCTCTGAGGGATCAATAGCTTAATGTGCAAAACATCTGGAATAATTAAAGAAAAGAAGGTGTTCCCATTGCAGAAAATAACTCTGTAGAATGGGAGTGATTGTATTTTGCATACTTACATATTCAGATACTTTTAGAACACTGACTTTATATAGAAATATTAAATCTTAAATAAAAAAATTCTGTCAGTAACATGGACATGTATGTTAGAAATAGACGTAGAGAATTTAGACTAGGTTTAAGAATACACAAAAGGCTTTAAGAGTTTGGGGATCCATTTACTATAGATAGGAGAGTCATATAAGAAACTTCAATCAAAATTACAATACAGCCAGTGCTGCACTTGTGCTCAAATTTCACTGGTTTTTGCTTCTACCTTCTAAGAAGACTCCTCAGGTTTCTGTCTAAATGCTGATGGCAACACCAAAACTCAAAAAGCCAAATCTTTCAATGTACTGAAACCAGTTTGACTTAGCTGTCTTTTAAACCAGGTTAGAGGAAAAGGTTTTACTGTGAAACTAAGAAAAATAACATCTGGCTTGAAATACACTGGTTTGAAAAATACTGAGATTTTTTTCCCCAAAACTTGAACTAAACTTGAACCGGTCCTTTTGGGATATCTGAGAAGTTTGGTTAATGTTTTTCAACCTAGTAAATTTAAATTTTCACATCTCTACACATTTTAAGCTTAGAATAACAACAGGAAGTAGTGAGAATCCTCTGAGAGAGAATGTGCTCATAAAATTTTCAGCCTTATTTCGTAGACTAACAATGTTTGATTGCTGTTTGGTTTTCATGAAGAAAATTTTGAATTTAAAAAATGTTGCAAACTGTATTTTCAAATATCATCTACAACATCTCCTTTGACCCCTTCAGATATCCACATTCCATGTTTTTTTTAATATTTTGCCTTTTGCTTCCTATGAACAAACTATATTGAACACCAAGACTGTAATCCAGACTTAAGGCCATTCATATTGCATTATCTGAGGCTCCCAAATGAATAGCCTGGCATTTTATGGGAAGATCATGTTTTATTCTATATGTAATTCCTAAAAGCTTTTCAAAGAAACATGAATAATTGACTGTGAGGGTCTCTGGATTTTCTCTGTAAGAGGTGAGATCCATTTTCTGCTAAGCAAACACTACAGACAACCTAGATTTAGGATTAGTTGTGTTATGGTGGCTCTATAGAAACAGCATAAACATTTTTATTTTGATAGCATGATATTTGACAAATACTATGGCTCCTTTTTTTATTATTTAATTAACTGAACTAGCGAAAGAGTGAACAATTAGATACACTGAAGAGGAAAACACCTAATTTCTGATGCTGGGACTCTTATGTGAGATTGTATTTCCATTACATGAGATTTAAAAGATTGAAAGAACACTCATGCAATGGAGAGTCAACCCTCTTATCATTAGGACTGGAGATTCACAGCTGAAATTCACAATGCAACTTCAAGATTTTTTTTTACTATGACATCTATTATTCCTGTTTTTGTTCCCAGTATTTCATTTCTGTGTTGTCAAATTTTAAGAAATAAAAGAAAATAAGGAAAAGAATGGGGGAAAGATAAACTGGATAAAGGAACTCTGTAAGCATTTGGCCTGCAATTTGTGAATGCTGAAGCATGAAATAACACAATGTGATTTTTGTTTTGTGTCTTTAGATTGTTTGGCCTGTATCACATTCCCGAAGGGATGAGTGCAAGTGGGCTGGAAAAGATATTGTGGTAAGTACAAATCTTTTTAGCATTTTTTTCCTTTTATAAAACATTGTAAATATTTTATTATGTCCTACTGTGTTAATTCTTAAAGTATTTTTTCCTGATCTGTAAGGTCACACGTCTGATCATAACTTCACTCTTGAGTTTTCACAGTCCTCTTATATAGAAATTTTGTCTTCATTACCAAGGATTTCAGATTATAAATGGAAATCATGCCGATTAAATAGAATTTATATACCAAAGAAAAAAATCAGGAAGAAAGAAGAAATATCAGAATATTAGCCCTTGCTACTCATCTCCTGATGAGAAGGTACATAATGTTTTGACCCATTTTTTGCCCTGCTTCAGGTCCCAGTCCTCAAGGGAGTTCCAAGAAGTGCTTTCTTTTTGTAGCATCTCTCTGGAGCCAGTGGGTTCCCCAGAGCCCTTTCCTGCATGAAATTCATAGCAATATTGAGGTCAAGGTGGTGTAAACATTGTGCATCAGTTCTGGTGCCTCAGGAATGACACTACTACACCAGGCATCATTTTCTGAAAGTTTTCCCTCCTTCCTGTGTACATCATAGTCCCTGTATTTATGAGGTAAGAGAGACATAGCCAGTAGCCCCCAAATAGCAATCATTCCACACTGACAGTAACTGTCTTCTTTATAGGAACTGCATGGGAAATAGGGCTGAAGAAGGGGAAAAAACGGATGAAAAATACATGCATGCAATAAGCCAAACAAATACTTGCATAGCAAAGCCAAATGGGAAATCAGCGTGGTTGCCAAGGTATAAATGAGAGTGGAACTTGGCCCCGTGTGTATATGCTATTGGCCTGATTTTCAGAGATGATTCTGTAAAATATTCATAATGCCAACCATATGCCTCTAGAGAGCTCCATTTGAATGATTTCCTAGGTCATAATAAAAATAGTCTCATCAGTCTTTACCTAGGCCATAGAGGACAGTTGTCTTCAAAAAATGCCACCTGGGAACAGTAGAGGTAGATTGGGTAAAAAAGTAAGAAATATGGTCTAAGCTAAGTATGTGAGGGGACAGCTGAAATGCCAGATACCTAGGCTATCTCATTACATAGAAATAATGCATTTAGAGTAATCCATGCTCATGTACACAAATAATTTTCAGGAGTACTTTTCAAGGTGAAGCCTAGGATATCTAGTATTCAAGGTTAAAAAAAGGGGCTATTGTTAGATATATGAGCAAATTAACTAACCTTCCTGCTTCATCTCATGTGAAGTATTACGATATTACACTAAGTAGATTTTTTTTCATGACTGGAGTAAAAACCTAGAAAACTAACAGGAGATTCTGTACCTAGCATGAAAGTATATTCTTATTTTTTTAATAATTGTTTTTAGAAATTCACCATATTATGAAAGAGTATGCTGTACTTTTCACTAAGCTGATTCTAGTTCAGCTTAGTTGTTTAAAATTGTAGAGACACACATTCCGGACCAAGCTGGGAGATTCAGGTCCCCATCTGACTGTGGTGAGCTTGAGAGAACTGCTTATACTGTAACTTTTATTCACCTTGATTGTTTTCCTTCCTGTGATACTAGGACAGCTACACCTGCTGATGATGAGTAGGTGAAGCCCACACGACTCTGCAGTGCAGTGTGTGACCCTGGCAGTAGATCCTGGAAGGTTGTTTGGGGTGGTTTTGCCTTTTGTTTTTTTCTTTTTTTTTCTTTCTTTCTTTTTTTTCTTTTCTTTTTTTTTTTTTTTTTTGCAATGTTTGGGTTCTCTACAGAAGTAGGTAAGAAATAAGCACCTAGGTGACTAGAAAGAGGGAATACATATCTTAATATAATCAGAAAATTGTCTTTAAATATTTACAGCTACCTTGCCATAAAACAGTGCACTACAAGCAACATATTTAATGCAACTGCTTTAACTATAAGTACAGATAATTTTTTAAAAACTTATTATTCCTCCCTTATTTATTCTTCAAAACCTTTGTCAGTACCTTGGGAGTGTGAAATATAAAGGCCATAAAAATAACTCAACAGACTCTCATTAGAGAGAACAGGAGAAAAAGAGGACAAATAAAGTGACATAAACCAGGCTTGATATAATGCTGCTTTCAGCATGTACCACTTCTAAGATATTATATACTCCTCACTTGTGATGGCTCAAAACTTTCTACATGACAGTCTATACTTCTGCATTGAAGTCTCTTTTAAAAAAAACCTCCTTTTAATTATTGATCTCCAGGGTGAGTTGGTGCTGAAAATGCAAGTCCCCACTAATGGGCCAGGTGCACTGCAGCAGCTGCAGCACAAGCACAGCCCCAGCCCTGCCCCTTTGCTAACCTCAGCTATGACCTCTGAGATTTCCTCTCATAATTATAAGAGGTAATTCAGCGTTGTTTTCACTCCTTCAGAGGGATTCCTTATCCTGATGCTGTCAGTCATGCCCGTTTCAGCACAGCAAGTTCGTGCCTCAGGATGGTCCACACGGGATTTGAGGAGAGCAGCCAATGGGGCCTATTCCTGCTCTCCTGCTACCCTTTTGTTACTTTAACAGCCATTTTAATTTCTGTTCTTAAAGGGCTTAGTATATGTTAATTAATTAAGCTTTACTCACTGTTTAGGTAGATAAAACTTTTAAAGTGTCCTTTGGATTTTTTTCCATATGAGTAAGCTGAGAAGAGTTGCTGAAAGACTCCCCCTACCCCCAGCTGTGCAATCCCAATTTAGAGCAGGACTTCTCTGAAAAAGGTTAACTGCTGTGCTTTTCCTCAAAATACAGATTTTTTTTCCAATAAAATCATAATTACTGACCCGTGTAACTACTATTACAATTTATTTCCATTTCCTCAGTATAGAGTATCACAAGCACCAAAGTAACATTGTTCATGAAAAATTAAAGGCTATAAATAATAAATGGGATATTTGCTTACGTAATTCAACTAAATGAGCAATTCTGTGAGGATTTCTTGCTATTCTGGACTTCAGTGTCTTATTTGATCTATTCTGGTTTCTGTTAGTCCTGTGAATATTTCTCATGATTCCTGGCCAGACCTTGGTAATGATCAAAGAAGACCAAGTCTCTACAGAATAATTCTCAGCTTTTATACTAAACTTTCAGAACATTCATGCTGCTAGTCATATTCCTCACTGGTGAGCCTCAGTATTTAATTTAAAAATACAACAGGCACCTGGGCCCCTACAGTAGTTAGTTTTGCAGGTAGGCATAGGGCAAGGATACGTTCCTGACTGGAAACCTCATATAGTCCTTAAACTGTTAATTTGACATTGCTTTGAAAATTTTGGCTGTTTTGGCTGTTTAGTCAATACATCTCTACATTAGATTTGCACTGTAGCAGTAGTTCACAAATTACACAATTAATCAGAGAAACTATTGAAGGGTACAATAGGTTTCTATGACCTGAAAGCTTAAAAAATGTATTTCTGAAGGGCACCTTTGGATGTTATTTTCACGTGTGATTTGACTATCCAATTTATTTAGCCACTTTTAAAGATTCCAGGTCAAATTAAATTGTTGAAGCAGTCCCTTCTGGCCTTGACATGTATAAATGTATAAGATTTCAGTAGGTGCTTTAACAAAGTCACATAGGACAAGCTGCACGATGACAGACACACACTTTGCACACTGTAAATTATCAGCTTCTCCCTGGATGTTTCTGGTGAGAAAGGCACATTGATGTACAAACAGATACAAAGAGTACCAAGTGCTTTTACTTGGTACCAGCAAGTTTCTACATCTGCTCTGTCACATGAACATACAGTCACTCCTTACAGGTCCAGAAAGAGTTAAATTCTTGTGTACACAGCTGAAGTGTACCAGCACATTTGCATGTGGGTAAGCACTGACTGTATTATAATTTATAGGAGATAAGCATCTACCTGGGCTATTTAATTGCAATTAAATTTTACCTAGTTATTATCTCTCACCTGATTCCAACTGTGTTTAACTTTTTTATACTTAATAGTTCTCTTGACAGCAATTTGGAATCACTTTAGATCAGAAAACTATTTCCAGTGACAAAGCAGCAAAGCTCTTTTACACATATTTTATGACATAGCCATTCAGTGCATGCTTCTTTGCATTCAAGTGTGGCTAGCATTTAATTATTCAATTTATTGTTCATGCAAGTAGAATCACATGACTAATTTAATTCACTGTCTCATTTGTTACAGTAATATTTAAGGCCAAAATATTCATATGTGATCTTAGTATATGCTTTCTTTAAAGTGTTCCATCCCCTCCCTAAAATATAAGAAGGCAGAGGATTGATCTGTAGGCTTGTGGATCTGTCAGTGTGCAATGATTTGATTTGGAGAAAAAGAAAAAAAACAAAAGAACCCAGAAAATAAAAAGTGATTCAGCAAGTCTCCCTCAGCCATATCTGGTGATACTTTGGAAAAAACATAGTTGGCAATAATTGAACATGAGTCCCTTTAACTCATTTTATTACTGCTGTTGCCTTAGGTAAAAGAGAAGAACATAGAGGCAGAAAGTAAAAGTAATTCTTTTCATCTGTTATTGTAAACAAAGATCTGAAGAAGGAATCTGAAAATTAAATATACAATGCTGGCTGGATTTAGAAAGCATGTTTCTAAATTCATCTGACAGGCACAATTTTTCCAGTCAAATTACCTCTGGCCCTTTGGGTGTGCCAAAGACAAGTTAATTCCTTTCTGTCAGGGTTCTTCCTTTGGAGAACATCCACAGCCAAATTTCCAGCTTTTCTACCATCAACCTTCATTGCCAGCCCTTTTTCCTTTCTGGCTTCCTCTCCCCAGCACAGCAGTAAAATTCTTTAGCAAAGCCTAAAGACCCAGGATGCCCATCCAGCCTGAGGAAAAGAGAAAGTGAATGTCTCCTGGGAAGAAAGGGAAAATCAAGAAAAATCCAAACCAACAGGTCTCAAATGAGTTTGGGGACAGAATTTACTCTCAGTATAACCTACTACAAGAAGAAAAGTGTTTTGTTTTCTGTGACATATGTGAGATAAATAGTGCCAGAGCATATTTCTTCTTACTCTATCAACTGTCCCAGTTAGTATGCTGGGTGTTTTAGCTTGAGGGTTGCTCACCCCTTCTTCTTGTTCATGTCCTTTAATATGGACACAATTTCCTACCAAAGCATTCCTTATCATTTGGGAGATGAGAGAGTGAGACTTGGGCAAGCAGTGTGCAGCTGTAATACTGCTGCTTCAGAAAACTGCTGTGCATAGACTACAAAAGAAAGAGAAAGATGGGGGCAAAAAACCCCTCAAAGCCTACAACCGCTCAGAGGTGAATTGGGCTTGGAAAAAAAGGGGTTAAGGATGTTGGAATCTTTCAGAGTCCTGTGGGGCTCTCAAACAGGCTTGTTCCCCCCAGGAACTTCTGGTTGTGCCAGCTGCAGTTCTTGGATGGACCCCCACAACACACCAGCATAAAGCCATATTTATGAGGTATTTCAGATGTTGATCCTACAGCTTGTGTTCATTTAGGCATTTGCATATATTTCTTTCTATGAACTGACCAAGGAAAATCAGTTACTGTAAGGTAATAACTTGTGTCCTTATAAAGAGGAAGAATTAAGTTGGCAGTTGTTCATATTTTCATATTTTACCCATTTATGTATCATGGGAAGTCATTTAAGTCTTTCAGTATGGGGAACAAATTGATAGATCAAGGAGAAAGCTAATTTTCCAATTTTGGGCTCGTTTTTCTGTTATAGGTGTGACTATAGAAATTTGCTTCTGAAGGAAATTTAATATTCAGATTTAACGCAGTTTTGCAGAAATGTTTTCTTTGTTGCTTTTGAAATACACATTCAGAAAAGGGGAAGTAAAGGAGAAATGAAGGAAAAAAATCTTCCCAGAATTATGTGGTTTAATTTTCTATCAATATGTGTTCCTCATGAGCCCTCATTTGGCCTTGGCAAAGCCTGAGAGTTATTTATAGCTGAGTTTCCAGCTATTGCTATTTCAAAATGTTGGGTAATTCCATGTTATGATTTACTGCACCCCAAGATGGACGGAGTAAATTTATTCTTCATACATTTCTTTCCAGAAAAACACATTAACTGGATGACTGATGGAAATGATAGATGTGTTTAGTTCTTGTTTTGTTTCAGGGCTTCAGTCTGAAGCTCATGAAGTTAAAGAAAAGCCTTTTCTTTGGTGCCACTTTTTTTCTCCATACATTTGCTTCATATTATGTCTATTTTCTTTGTGATTAACTATTGTTTTAATAAAAGTTAATTTTAAAATTAAGGATAGGTCTGCTCTGGAAGATCACATATTCCTCTATACTCAAGACGTGGTCACTATATAACTATTAATTTAGGCCACAACTAATTTTTTCTGTAGTTCTCTTGCTTACATGTACCAAAAATAGGTCTACTAAATTCCTCCCTGCAACACACAAGTTAAATACTGTCTTTTTTTCTTTTGTAGTAACTCAGAGAACTAATGGGAAAGTTTTTAAAATAACCTAGGAAATACTATGCTATTTTTTCTCTTACTTTTTTGTTTGTTTGTTTGTTTATTCTTCTTCTGACTGAATGGTAGAATCTCTGATGTTTTAAATAATCTGTTAATCTCCTGTGCCCTCAGGTAATTTCTTTTGGATTAACATTTTTTGAAAACTTTAGGTTACTATACATTTATCATAAATATATATACAGACAGAGAAAAAAATCTAACCAACAAAAAGATACCGAAAACCCACCAAAATCATTCAACAAATTCACATTTCAGCAATTTCACTTGGGTGTCAAATTTTTCCTGACTGGGAATTTTAAGCTTCTGTCACTTAGGGTTTCTCTGGTTCAGCATCTCTCTGTGATGTCAAAGCAGTTTAATATCCCCACAGAAATTTCCAGCTTCCCACAGTAAGGCACGTGTAACCTCCTAGAGTAGCTTACACAGTGTATTTATTTACAGTCATACACACTGCTAAGCAACTGCTCCTTGGAGATGCCACAGTCTTTTTCTTCATTTCAACACTTCATGGCTTTACCTTCACTTTCAACACAGGAGTCTGGAGTGTATTTATCTGAGGTGGCTGTGAGTGGAAGTCATTTAGAGGATATGTCTGTACTATGCTGAAAAAAAGCAAGCTGACTGATCTGGAGCCTCAGTATCTTACATGCCTGTAACAGGCTTGGCAACCCGTTTGTCTGAACTACTCCACCCAATTAGCAGGTGTTGATCCAATTCGGAAAGGCAGGCTGTAATCTGATTTCTGCAGGAGACAGGTGATTACTCCACCCAGATGGAAGAGATAGATGAGAGAGACTCCTTAGATCTAGGCTGTGGTTGCAACTTAAATTGCTGCTGGGCTTGGTGAGACTGCCTGAACTGAAACCCAACATTAGTGTTCATTTCTTTGCTAATAGAGCTGTGCTCATATTGTGGGGCAAGTTTACTCTATAGAACAAAAGAGATTTTTAAAAGTGATGGTCAGAATACAACTGGCTTCTGCTTGACCTCAAAGCTTCCCAGTATTTTGAGTTATTTCTGAAATACTTTTCTGTTCCTTAAATAAATTTACTCTGTACTGTAGGAAGTGCATACTGCTGAAAAACATAACAATTCAAAATAAAGGAAGCTTGCTAGATGGAACTCATGGAAAGGTTTCATGTATAACAGTCATCCTATGCCTGCAATTCCCAAAGACCCACTTGTTTGCTAGACTGCATCCACAAAAGACTGGTTTGTCTTGTTAACTGTGCATTACCCAGATATAAAAAAAATATGATATGTTCATTAAATTGGATATTTTGTGCTGAAGCCTTTTCTTGGCCTCCCTCTAGCTGTTCACAGGTTTGGAAAACTTATTATATGCATCTTCTAAATGAAAATTTCAGGGCTTGAAACATGTCTCGTAGTTTGAACATACTGGATGCAGAAAAAGTTGTAGAAATTTTACTTCCAAACATCACTAGGTCAAATGGTTAATGCTAATGACAAAGTTTTAGAGGTCTGATGTGTTGAGGGAGGCATCTACAAAGCAGGGCTCCTAATGACTTCTTTTAATGGCTTCTGGATTAAGATTGTTTTCAGGATGGACCCTGGGGAATTTCCCACCCAGCTCAGCTACCCCGGTGCTTAGCCTTAGTGGTAAACCCTGGGCCAAATGACCAAATACCAGTGGTGACCCAGATTTGCGGGTGGGTAGGTAGAGAGGCAGGGAGACATTTTGTGTTTTGCCCTCACCAACGCAAAGGCAGAACCAGGGAAGCTTTCCATCTGCTGTGCAAGTGTGCTGACAGTACAACTGTTTGCTAATATGGCTTGCAGTTTTGTAGCTTGAAGCAATCGGGATATATCTGCCTCTTTTTTTTTGCTGGCTTTTTTTAATCACCTGCTTTCTTTGCTTCTCTTTTCTTGTCTTAATGCTTTAATGGTTTAAATTCATGCAGACATCCTGCAACTTGAGTAAATTATATACTTTAAATATTCTCAAGAACTCTTGTCATATCAAAAAATCAGACAGATAACAGGCATAACTTAATTGGAAAGATAACTGGAAGCACAATAATCTGTACTATGCAACAAAAAATATCAACCCTCATCAGTCTGAAGTTTCTTAGGACATATCTTGTCAGCAGAGGAAAATTTAGGTATGAAACTAATCAATGGTTCCTGTGCAATGCTGGCAGTGGTCACCATGCCTAAGAGTAGTCATTTATGACATCTCCAATGGAGTCAGATTCCCCAAATCACAATACCATATAAAGTCCAGTAGATCACAGCCCTGCATAAGGGCCACTGAATCTAAGGATCTGTCAGCTTTGAAAAATTAGGTGTAATCTTGATTTGTATTGGATTTGTGTGTGTGGGATGAAGTGCATGCTGCTTTTAAGGCTTTGAAAAATGGGGGATGTAACTACCAAGAAGTGAGTTAATAGAGACTCCTTTCTGTAACACAGACCCCAGTACTTCAACTGCTCCACTTCCTTCACTCAGCACTGCAGACTAGCTTTTTCAGAGGGTAAGACCATAAAACATTGATCCTTGCTAGTTGCAAGGAACAATAATAGCATAAAGGGGATGCAAATGATGGTATTGATCCCTGCTGCAAGGGGTACACAGTCATAAATCACAGTCTGCAAACGTTTTCATGCCAGCTGTCCTCCCCCACTCTAAAATCATGCACCTGCCTATACAGGTTCAGCTGGAAGGTTATCTCTTGCAGTACAGGTGCTAGGCAGGATTTCCCCACCCATTAGGGCCTGCACACAGCTCCCAGAGCTTGGGGACTTTCCTGTTCCTGCCGACATTAACACAATAGCTTTGCAGCACTGCTGCCAACCAGCTTACTCCAATAAAATAAAATTTTAAAAGACCGTTTCATTTTAACAGGACCCAAATAATTTGCTTTGTTCATTGCTTCTTCTGGCCCTGTTTAAGCCAACTGTGCACCTGGATCTGTATTTTTCTAAATGTTACTGTGATAAAAAGAGGGACACAGCAAGAATTTTTCAATAACGTTACTGCACTTTACAAAATCTTACACCCAAACAGCAGGAGCTGTGAAAGCACACATGATGATGCAGAGCTCACCCTGAAGAGGCTTCCTCACCCATGCTTACTGACATGTTGGAGTCTTTGCTGGGTCTAGCTGAGAATCCATCATCTGTGTACATGGCAATCACACATATATTTATTGCACTAACACTTCAGAAATATTTTCCTTGAAACAATGCTGCTCCATGCTAAAAAGATATCTGCCAGTACTGACTGAACTGATGGCAGCCGGCAGGAGCCCACCAGCAAAAGAGAGAAGTTAAAAAGCTCCCTGAAAAGTCCAGGACATCTTTCAGCAGTGTGAGAAATTTGAATGACAGCAGTAATATCAGGGATTACTTATTCTCCATGGATATCTCTGACCTCATCACTTGAAAATTTGACTAATGGGACAGAAGAGGGAAGAAAAAGTAAACATAATAATTAACCTCAAGCATGGGACTTTGTATGAAAGCTGTCCATCCATTTTGGTTTAAGGCAAAAAACATGTATTTATTTTGCTTGTCCAGCTGTTAGATGATAGTTCTAAATCCTCTTGTCCATCCAGTTCAGACAAAATCTTATGATATTTTAATCACTTGGGTATGTGGGAAGACTGATATAAGGGAAAAATGTATTACTGGTCTGATCCTTATCTGGATTAAATCAGCAGAAAACTGTTGAAGATAATGATAGTGTAAAGGATCATTCAGCCTTCTTATTGCCCTGCATAATCTGGCCATTTGCATTTGCTGCAATATCTGAGAAGCAGTACAGACATCACTATTAGCTTAAAAAAAATGAAACCACTTTCTTAAAAAAAGAAGAAAAATCTAGATATTAGTTAGTCACAGGGACTTATCCTTCAACTTAAAAAGATGTAATTAAAAACTCTTTGCTGCATTAGTAATCCAGAATGAAGGACGTAACTTCCAGGCTTCTGGAGAAGAGATAATTACTGGAAACTCATAAAACCCACCTAAATTCTGTTTTAATTTTCATACGCGGAGCAGATGTTTTGACAGATGGATGGACTTTATTTTTGTAACTGTCCGGGAAAAGACTGCATAACACAGCCTAATCAGTGTTACATATCTTTACTGTTTGTTTTTCAATCTTTCTGCATTTGGCTCTTATTCTTTTGGTTGCAGACATTTTCTTTGTAATTTATTTTTTCAGGCTAATCTCTCTCTGCATAAGCCCTTCTATCAACCTGGTATATAAATATTAGAAAATTCTTAAAAAATAAATCTGTATGTTTGGTTTGTAAGTCAGATACATTGATCTTCATATAGTGGCTGCCTTTCTGGAAAACTTAATTAACACTTTATCTCCTCTTCAAGACAGCCCTCTGCCCTTATAGCTGATATAGTATTTGGAATTAAAGTTTTGAGTTAAGATACCTGCCCAGACACACTGGACCTCTTTGATTTTAATTCACATTATGGATGTAAGTGACAGTCTAATAGTTTCTTAACTTGTTTTATGAGTAGGACTTTAGCACAGGAGAATTTGCAGCTGAGTTGGTGCTGTGGCTGCATTACTGTAGTATGATGCAAACTTTTTTAGCCACTTTCAATAAATCATCAGCTTAGAACTGAGGATCTGAACCCCAGAACTTCCTCAGTCTAGTCTAGAGGAAGTGTAAGCACTTTTATGATACCTGAAGTTCAATCCTTTTTCTTACTCAGGAATGCCCAATGAGCTTGTGGGGTATGTTCCCTCAGGTGGCCAAACGTACCTTTAACTCCCAGATGCAAGGCAGAATGGCTTCAGCTGGGTGCCCTGGTGTACTTATACACCAAACTAACCCCAGGAAAGCCTGTAGGAGCTGCTTGGGCTTTGGTGAAGGTTATGGTCCACATTCCTTCAACAGGCAAACAAACTGGATTGTGCTCAAGGTTTGTGGTGACTGCTTCAGCTACTGTGCATCACCATTTCTTTGGCCGTACTTTGTTGGCAATCATGCCATCACAACTGTTTGCAGATACAGACTCAGCAGTCATATGCATAAAAAAGTAGCTATCAAAAGAAGTTCTGTCAGAAAAGAGAGAGGAAAAGGTTTTGTCAGAAAAGAGAGAGGAAAAAGCCTTCTTGCAAGCTGTGCTAGAAGATCTCAGATCTGATGCAGGGATTTAGTTTCTTGGATTTAAGATAGAAACACTTATGTACAAGGCCAAAGGCAGAATCTACAGCTCTTGTGGAAACCTTAGAGCATTTATTGAAATATAAATGAAGATTAATCCTCTCCAGGGATAGGTAGATAAATGAATGGGTATTTTTGAGGACTGCAGTAACTCCCACATGATGTACCTAATTTTCCCTTTGAATATCTACTTCAATCATTCTATGCCATATGCAAGCACTTACGCTTTCTGTTCTGTGTATGTATATATAAACTCAAGCTTTAGGGCATAAACCAGTGTTTAGCTTCATACAGACAAGAAAAGCTTCCTACTATTAAGCTACTCACTATAATGAACAAGATTATTAGGAGCAAGAATTTATAACGATTCACTGTGATGATCCCAGTGCTCCTCTTCTTTAACATATATTTTCATAACCCATCAAAGTAATACTTTCTTGCCTACAGATAACTTTTCAAACCTTGCATTCATTTTCATTCACATTATTAGGCTAAAAGTATTTGAACTCCCACAAACACCCTGCTCTCAAGTTTGAAACAAACTCTATTTCCATACAGAAAATAATTTTCTAAGTATAATTTTCTTCCTTCGTCTGTTTTACTTGACAAAGAACAATATCCAAAGGGTATGGATATGTCTAGAATATATTCCCTCTGAACAACATCCCTTTCTTGGGGAAAATTAAAATGGATAAAAAGCACTGGGCGGCTGAACTCACACGCAGGCACAGTCTTGAACTTCCCTGAGAGTTTGTTCCTTACAGCTTCTGCCTCTGGGTTACTTCCTCTTCCTCTGGTGGATGCTTTCTCCTGTCTGCTGTATTTTCTAAGATACTACATGCCTTTTGTTGTCTTTGTGTCCCTTCCAGTGCCTTACATTCTGCAGTCATACAGTGAAATGCCTCGTCCTGCTGGCGCAGACCTCCATACCAACAATACAGCTCTAGCCCGGGGGTCTGGCAGGGGGACACACTAATGCCAAGTGGGACAAGCCCAGCTGGAGACACCCGAGTCATTCCAGGCCTCCAGCCAAGGGGGCTGGGGAGCTGCTTTGTAGTTGAGTTGACGTAGTGAGGACCAGCAGAGCTGCCTGCCAGGTTTCACAGCCGATGGTGCCCGAATGCCACTACAGCAGCTGTCCTGTGAGGGCAGGGCTGGGGAAACAGAATGGGAATGGGAGTCAGTCATCACCCAGGTCTCATGTAGTGGAAGACCCAAATTGCATTCAGTGTGCACCACTTTCCCTGATATCTTCTTTTTCATAACCACGTGCTGAGACTGAGTCTCTGCAAATCATTCAAAGCTGTTAAAGTTGGTTTATTACAGGTATGTGGGAAGCTTTTTTGTCCCAGAGTCACATAAACCAGGAAAACCCAATATTCACCAAAGGGAACTCTTGCTAAGTTCAGAATATCAAAGGACCAGATACGACATTTGCACACATAATGGTGTACCTGTGCAGCTGTGCTTGAGCACAAATAGGCAAAGGAAGGAGTCTGAGATGGAAATCAGTGTGCCTGTTGCTATTGTTCCAGGGAGAATAGCACTGTCTCCCAGGCAGGGCAGAAACTTCACTTTGAACTTCCTGAGTTGACAAGGGCTTAAATCAGAACTGTAACTTTACTTTGATGTCATTTATTGTAGTTTAATACCCCTCTTTATTTATTTTTTTACTACCATGTAAAATATATAAAGAAACCTAATCTGGTAGAGAGGTGTATGAGAATTTACTGAATAGACCTTAATGGTTCCTTTATGCAGCTATAAAACAGAGGGGAGCTATAAGAGCAGTCTGAGCTGGACTAGGAACTTTAAATGTTATACAAATTTATTCGTCATAGTCAAAGGTTTATTGCTGTAGGTATTTACCTTCCTCATTGTTTAACTAGGTTGTGTATTTCTCAGATATCTAAGGTAAAAAACACCCTGTACAAGGAATTAGAAGAGCTTCAAAGAGGGATGAATAAGCTAAATGTGCTTTTGGAAATACATTGTAAATTTGAAGTCACCAGACTGATATTTACTCACACTACTATCAGTCCTGAACACTGGATGTTCAAACATGGCTATGATAGGGTTAATCCACCTTCTCCTGCAGGCTGATCTGGAATAATTCAGTGAAGGTGGTGATAGAACTTTCCTTAATTTCATCCACAGAAATCAAAGAAAACTGCTGTCCCTAATCCACGTAGGGTTTTCCCATCCCACCTTTAAAGCATTAGTTATCTAATACCTTCTTGCTGTATGTCACAGATAAGCAGCTGAACGGTCTCCATGGGTTGGAGAATGGTGTTAATAACACCAAGGCTGTGTGTCCAGTCCCCACATGGGCCATTCACTGAGGAGCTGGGCTTGATGATCCTTGTGGGTCCATTCCAACCCAGAATATTCTGTGCTTATGTGATTCTGAGTGCATATACAGTCACAGGTGGTGTGTTGCTGTAAATCAGAATAATTCCTCTGAAATCAGCACAATTTATTCACACTGGCTGTTGCTCCAGCCCAGCTATTCACAGCATTTTGTTTGTGGCCACAAGCCTCCAATACTTCATGTTCTTCAGGTAGGTAATTTTAAAAGCTTTAGTAAAGGGTAGTAGTAGATCATAAAGACATTTCTAAAATCATGATGCAGTAAACCTGACAAGGCAAAAAAAAACACTGTTCTAGTGAAACAGTGTTGTTTTTATATCAGGCCAGATACAACTCCTAAGTGAGAAACCTCTGATTTATTTAATAATGCACACACATCATTACTCAATTTTAAATTATGTGGACTCAAAGTCAGATGCTACATCTGAAACAGAGAATGTCAGAATTTATGGAAGGCTTTATTTCAATTTTGTTAATGTTACATGAGTTTGGGGTATTTGCCCATTTTACTCTTGTAGGTATTAAGTTTTTAATACACTTTCCTGGGTTTTCCATATTTCTTCTACTTAAAGCAGCAAAGAACAACAGCATTAATAAAAATATAGAAACATTTTTTTATTAATTATGCCCAGTATTTGCTTAGTACTCTATCATATGACAGTGGAAAGCAGTCTGTGGATAAACATAAATATAATAAATGTATGCTCAGGCTTATAAGTGTGTGGGAAGAATAGGAATGGATCTGAAATTGTGTGTGTTTTTATTAAGAAAGGTCAGAATGGAAAGAATTAAGAGTAACATCGATCTCTATTTCTTTCAATTTCCTGTTGGATTACCTTAACTATCTCTATGTTTTCTCTTCCATCTCTGTTTAAAAGATAAGTTAACAGCAGTAAGTCAGGGATGCTGTAAGATTTTGGATGCTTTTCTCTGGGTGTTTTTTTAATACATTGCCATTATCTGTTATGCAAATATACAATAAAATTGTAAGAGCAATGTCATTCCAGTCCAGTCCTTTGTGTGGGGCAGGGAATCAGTGTTTAATCTGTGTAAGTTCATTGCTTTTCCCTGTGGTGGCCTGAGGCATGCCTCAAACTGCACATGCATTTTCCTGGCAGAGCCTTTATTTTGTGTTTGGGAGTATCTGGTTTAATTAGCAAGGAAGTTACAGAGAGGGAGGATGCCAGTCAAGGAGATTTCTGTGGGTGCAGTAGCTCAGGTGGGCCCCTGGTGTGCTTGGAAAGTACCTGACTGTACCAAAAAAGTCATCAAATATGCAGAGAAAAATTTTCCTCATCTTAAACACAGACTTTACTGGAAATGCTTAATTTGATTGTTCTCATTTTCCTTCTGTTTGAAGTCCATTTTTTTCAATTGTGTCAGTACTCACAGTACCAACTCGCAGGCATTGACATATTTCTTTTCTATATTAGACCTGATTGAAATAAAAATATTAAACAAATGGAAAAAGTTGTCATCTTGACTATCCATTTTATAATGTTAGGCAATAATAATGACAGTTTTGTTAACAGATAACAGATAATGTTTGTACTAGGGGCTGTTAGTGTTGCTATTAGGCTTTAATTGCTGAGAATTAAAAGAACTCATGATGGATAATTTACTTCGGAAGAAAACGTAAAGTCCAAGTCTTGCAAAGCTTGTATTCTAGGGGCTGTCAGTGATTGTATGGAAGTTTAACATAAGTATTCATATGTGTAAGACTGGCCTGTAGACACAGGCAATGGGGGTGAGGCAGCATTCATACGATTGTTAAAAATGCTATATCAATGATTTGGTTTTCATCAACTCCTTCCATCTGGCCCATTTTTCTTCTAATTGTTGCTTAATTGAATACAAGCAAACAGTTGGTCCATTTTTCTTCATTATTTCATTCTGACACATTTCTGTAAATGGTTTTGTCTTACAAACACAGCAATAGCATAAATTACAAAGATGAAGCATGTCTGAAACAAAAATTAGGATTTTTTTTTCTGTAATCTTTTCTTTGGGTTGGATGCTTTATTAAATAGCAACCAAAGATATTTAAATGAGAAATTAAATCAGGCTATTTATTAAATGCTTAGCAGTAAACAATCTTATGAACAGCATGAAATGATCACACTTTACAAATCTGTTCATTCAGCCATATATCTCTAGCACAGAAGAGCTCCCATTAGTCAGAATCACTGAATTAACTCTATGAATAATTTTTTTTCCTCCTTTTCTTTGCAGAGAGAATGTGCTAATTTCATCAAGGTGCTTAAGGCTTACAACCAAACCCACCTGTATGCTTGTGGAACAGGGGCTTTTCATCCAGTCTGCACCTATATTGAAGTTGGAAGCCATCCTGAGGTAAACTATCTTAAACCAATATTTTTCTTTTTCCTTTTTTTAATCTTTATTGGTGTTTAGCCATGATCTCTTCTTGCCAAAATGCATTGTCAATAGTTTCTGTGGCTTGGGGAACAGATCTGGTAAGACCTGCTCCTGAATCAGGTGCTGACGTGCTGATTGATAAATCACAGCAGAGTCTCTAACTTTTCTCCCCTGCACAGCATCTCTTCCCCCTGGGGATTAAATAAGGGTAAGTAAGCCCATTCTGCCTGGCTCATGAAGTTAAAAAGCTTTTTTTTTTTTAATAATAGGGACAAATAATAGGTGTAAGAGGGGTAGTTCAGCCACTGTGTTTATTCTGGGCCAAAAACTTTAGTTTCCTCCCAGTCAGTACAGTCTGACACCACCTCAGCTTTCTCCCAGCTGAGAATTAAAATAGTGTCACACCTTCACAAAACTCCCTTCTCAGATTTGTCCTAACACTGACAGTTTTTCAGTCACCTAGGTTTTGTTTCCTTAGTATTTTTGTGAAAAATAAATCACACTCTTTTCACCCATTTCTTTAATCTTAGTATTGTGGAATTCTTGCAGTAGCTCTTGTACTATTTTGTCAGTGATCATCATAACTAAATAGATAAGCATGAACTTCCCTGGTAAAATGCAGAATCACTCGCAGGAAGCCGTGGGACTAGACTGGTTTTCCTGGCTGAAGATTTGAGTATAATATCTCTGTGCTGCCTTTCAAGACTTCCTCTCTCCAGAACAGCCAATCTCTTATTTTTCTGTTGAGTATGTAATATAAATTAGTTTCCTTTACTGTATTTTCTGCCTGGCTTACCTGAGTATTGCTCCATGGACTATTTCAGTTTAGCAGTCAGACTCCTGATGTGTTTTCAGCATTTATGCATATGTTTTACTAGTGAATCCATAATTGTGTTACTTACAGCTTCTGTGATCTTCAAAAATGCAGCTCTTTCATGTTACCTTATGCTTTTGCAATTCAGGTTTGCAGATTTCCTTGAAAATAAAGACATCGTTGTTGAATGAATGATGACTATTTCTTCTCATAGAAAAATTAACAGACCCTTTGAGTGTTGACTTCATAGTCTGGGAACTGTTTCTCCCTATGAAAATGTCTTTTGATATTTGAAACATAAGTCTTTAAAATGTTCTAAGAACAAGGTTTTGAAGGGATAAGGGAGCTGCAGAGAAGAAAGGGTTTTGTTCATATTCTTTAATGCTTTATTACAATGCATTCTTGGCAATTAGTGATTGTCTCTTGACCACACACAGTATGTCATTGCTTACTGCATTAAACAGATTCTCTGCTTCCTGAGAGCCATTTGGGAATTGGTAGACATATTAATTAACTCTAGTTCCGTAAGATGTGTGTCAATCAATCCTTGGCTATCTGCCAAGGGAATCTATCTGCACAGAGATAGCTCGTATGAGGTCATTTACTTCTACATTTGGCTGTTTTATTGCTGTACCATAAAACTAACACACACTTTATCAAGGATTTATAGAAAGGATGATCAGAGATGAGAGGCCATATCTAACCTTGGTTTAACATTCTGGGTTTTTAAAGTCTTGAATCAGTGGTAGGTTTGGCCGTGGAGTGAAAGAGGACTCTTGTTTTAGCTTCTTTTTAGCAGTCCTGGCCTATAAACAAAATCTAAATTGGGGTTTTTTGGATTTTTTTTTTTTTTTTTTTTTTTCATTTATACAGTAAGTTTTTAAGTCTCCTTTAGGCTGAATCATTCTTATGATTCTTGGTTTCATCTGCAAATGAGGGAAATCAGGAGTGTGTTAATCTGAATTGCCTCAGACACTGTTGACTTTTTTTTTCCTTTTCATACTTAAGATATGAGTGAAATCATCTTCAGTGGCACAAGTTTCTGTATCCTCTGAATAGTTGTGCAGGAGGGTTTACTGCCTTCTCAGGTCAGATCTGCCCATGTGGAGAGAAAGTGAGGCAGGCAGGAGGCAGGGCTTTGACAAATCTGAGAGTCAGCCTGGGTTCTGTCCCTTGAAAGGGTGAAAATCAGATTAATTAATTAATTTATTAGGTCTGTAATGAAAAATAATCCGTTCTTTCTCTCAGCTAGAGCCTGCTCCTTCCTCTCCTGTACTGCCTAGCCAGGAATTTGAAATGTGCTCCTTCTGTGGGAGATGAGGAAGAGGAGTCTGCTTGATTGGCAGTAGCTATTAGAGCCACCATGAATGAGGGGGATACAGTTTTAACCCCTGCACCCCTGCACACTGCATCTGTGAGAGCCAGATGGTTTATGTTCTCATGTCAGCACTGGACGTGTCCAAGGGCTATTGCTTCCGTATCATGTAGAGTTTATACCTCCCTAGCATACTAAAGAAGGTAAAAGTATAAGCTAAGACAAGCAGTTGATTATGAGTTAAAAATTGCCATCTAAAACACTTCCTGAAGATTTCTTTTCTGCCACTACACTTCTGGAAAATTAACTGATTTCACCATCTGCTTATTTATTTTTCAAGCACTTACAAAGGTAAATGTGAACTGATTAGGGGAGTAGTCAGGGAATGTACCTACTCTCTAATATAGACTGCTTGTTTATCTGAGCTCTGAATGTAACCCACCTGCCTGAATCCAAAGAAGAGGAAATCAGTGTGTGCCAAACTGGAGAGGGTGGAGAAGAAAATTTAGAGAAAAGAGTGGCAAGTGATAGAAGAGACTCTGGAAGCAATTGGAGTAGGCTGCAGGAGGCTGGAACATGGTACATTTTTTATGACTGGGGAAAGGAAATAAATTACTTTGTGTGACAGTCATAAAGTAATGGGAATATGAATTGTTATATCTGTTGAATATCTCTTTGATATGAAGCAGTGTATCACAGCCCCATTCCATACCTGAAGCAAATAATTTCTGGTGATGGAACTAGGCAGGTTTAATCGAGTCTGATGAAGTACAGTATCAGAACTAATAATAAAAAGCTAAAAGGATATGAATAGCATGCTGTGCATCTGATTAAAAATGATGTGCACAAATGTATACAACCTAATATGTTGTGAATTACACCGCAGTCTGAGGAGTAAAGCAGACTAATCTTCACTTAAATCCATTCCAGATGTGTAAGTGAATAACCACAGTATGCAGAGGGAAGAATAAAGTTAATGTTTCAATAGGCTTTTAGCACGTAAGCCATGAGGAAGCAGGAAAAAACATATTTAGAGAGAACGTAGTGTGTGGATATGCAGAAAATACCTGAGGGCAGCCAAATTTAAAGCTTGATATCATCCATTTTATGTGCATGAGTTTAGGGGAGATGACCTAACACAGACGCCTACACGAACTTTAGGGATCTGGGGTTAGGCAATATGGGGCATTCTGTCCTCATAATGCAATATAATACAAGAAACCAATTACCAGACAAAACAAGAAAGTGATTAGTAAAGCTGTGTTTTGCACCCACTGACTTCCAAGGAAACAGGGCTGGATGTGTAGGAATGCTGTACTTAATGGTTGCAAAATTAAGCAAGTCAGATCTGTGCTTGAAAGGAACAAATCCAACTACAAGGAGACACAGAGGTGCATTAAACTCCCTAGAAAATCACAACAGGATGCAGAATGCACCTGCCTGTGCATGCCTGAGCAGGGGGAAGGAGCCCTGCTCCCTTTCCCCGGGGCTCCCTTTGGGGTAGTTTGAGTGAACCAGCAGGGAACAGTCCTGTTTCACTAAGAACAGGATTTTCCATTTACTTAACCCTTACACACAGGTGGAGGTGTACAGAATGCCCTATAGTACCTTTTTTTTTTTTTCTTTAATGCTCAGATAGGCCTTGCAAGAGCTTTACAAAATTGTTTGCCAGATCCTCAGCAGGAATACATTAGGGTTTCTGCAGCAGAGGTAAATCAATAGGTGCTGTCTGAAGAACTAACCCAGCTCTTTTTATTGTCTCCTAATTCCAAATTTCTTGTCATTGTCCAACAGATTAAAACTCATTTTTAACTGCATGAACTTAAAAGATCTGGGATCACTTTACTTGCAGGTTATTTCTCAATCAATAAAGAAGGTTTAAATTCAGTTTAGATTTATGATGTACGTAAAACATTAAGTTATTGCATATGAAGGTATATAATGCTACCACCTGTAACATATTTGCTTTTTCCGGACTCTGTGTATTTTAAAAATCTTTGGTTCAACTCATAAAATTTTGCTGAAATATACTTTCCACTCTTTTTTATCCCTTCTTTTCTTCATATTAGAAGAGGTCCAGAGTGCATTTCCTAAGTAATGGACATCCTGTTTGATACATTTATGCATCTATCATTTTGTCTCTCTGTATATTTTATATATATGTAGTGTTGGAGGAGCATTTTTTCCCTGAAAGAATGACTTTGAAGAAATACACTAATTAAAGGATCAATACTACTGCTGGTACTAAACATGTTGTGCTTATCTAATGTAAAAATTCAGGATGAAACATTGATTTCAGTAGTAGTAGATGTGGCATAACTTCATTGAACAGAGCAGACCTGTGTCAGTTTATGTCAGTCAAGATTCTGAGCTGTGGTTTTTAAGTGAAGCATTAGAGCAAATGGTTTTTCAAATTAAAAATCACCTGAGGCTAGTTTTCTTTCCATCTAATTAACTATACCTTTACATGGGACTTATATAGAGAAAGTATGAAGGAAAAGGACACTGTTAAAGGATTATTCTCATTTGTGATGGAATTGTGTGACGTACTCGTTCTAAGCATCACTATAATTACAGAGAAATGCCATTTAAAATGATCTAGTTTACAGACTGCAGTAGCCTTCTTCAGTTCACAGGTGCCTTAATCTTTCAAAGTTCCAGATATCCTGTTACTATTGTACAGGAAAACAAAACTGTAGAGCCAGAACTCTGGCTTAGGCACAGTGTAAATACCTTTTAGAGCTCTTCTTTCCATTGCATGAATAGTTTTACCACGGAGAAAAAGAAAACATCTCTTAGATCTTTAAAGACTGATGTACTTCACCTTGTGTCATAAAAAGCTGAAAAGTGATTTCTGCTATACAGGGACATCCCAGGCACTAGAACACTTTGCTGTACTGATGTTTTTGTCTGTAGAAGATGGCAGGTAACAGGATAGTCAGTGCTAGGCACACATCTGTCCAGGCACCTCACAGGATCAGTGGCCAAAATCACAAAACAAAGGGGCTAGATTCCTCAGGAGGTGATGAGACTGTAAAACTTTTGGTACTCCACATGACATCGATTTCCAGTCCCTTAGGCTACCCTGTTTGAAAATGCTTCACACAAAATCAGACTTTTCACACATGTACAATTTACCTGCACTTGTTAAAAGAGAATAAATCATGTCATAGCTATCAACTTCCTAGCATTTTTTAAGTATATAGTTTTATATACAGTTATATATAGCTATATATAGCATATAAATCTTTTTCCAAGCCATAATTCATTATGGCATTCTTTTGGGAAGGAATGTGATATGTTAACTTTTCAATAACTAAACTTAACATTGACAAGAGGAGTAGAGGGAAATGGAAGAGAACATGACAGTCCTTTCTCATATGACAATCTGAGTCAGTTGTTCCAGTAAGGTCTGACAAATATTTCAGTAAGGAAACCAGGATGTGGTGCTGGAAGCTCTACATGTTTTTAGGCACCATCATGCAGAAGTGCACATTTCTTACAGGCCCAGTGCTGTGTCCAGAATGGCACCTCTTGTTATGTCGCATTATCATGTGATAAAGTTACAGAAGTAGAAGGTCGCCATAAAGAAGAAACTTGATTCTCATTTAAAAGACTTTTTGAAAAACTCCATAAACCCCTTTGTAAACAAATATTAATCAGGTTCGTGGTTAAATGCTATTATTTATGAAAGCCTGTCTTTGCATACACTGCAGATCTCTTTTGACTTTAGCTGTATTTTGAACGCTTGATTTGCTAAAAGAGAGGTTAAAGCAGGAAAACTCAGATTTTTCAAAACTTCATCCTGTCATCCCCAAGCAAAATATATTTCCAATAAACATTTATTTCCAGAGCAGATCCTTTAAAGTAGGACTGTTAGGCTTTATGTGATAATTTAGCTGTCGGAATAGTTTAATTTATGAAGTAAACTTCTCTCAACTGAATAGCACACATGGCAGCAATGGCTGACATCTTTCCTACCCCTGTTGGGAAGGTCTACACAGCTGCAGAGGATATTTCATCCTCAGCAAAGTGGGACACTAAACCCAAAAATTTTGAATTTATTTTTAATCCCAAGTATCTTATTTTATCAAGATAATAATGTATTTCCTAATAAAAATTATAATGCATACTAAACTGTTAATGTAAAAAACATGAGTATGATAAATTAAATATGTAGCTACTGTTTTTTATCCTGGTATATTCAATTAAGGAGGATGTGCCTTTATGACAGCTGAATTCTTGACAACTAGCTCATCTCTTTGACCTTCCATTTACCTATTTAAAAGTGTATTTGTAAGAATAGGGATCTTCCAAATCATAAGTATGCAAAGGATGTGGCTCAGTATCTTAAAATTCAGATGCGGTACAAATACCATTTTTGGAAGTAAAGTATTTAGCAGAGGGTCATGCTTTAATCACTGACAGGAAATATGAACATTGTAGGTTTTCAGCTGTCATTTAATGCATCCAGTCCTGCCCTTGCATATTTCATAATTACACCTAAGCAATTTGGAATATATTTATGTCTAAAGTGACAAAGTCAGTAATTATGTCTAAGGCTCACTCTGAGATTTACAAGTTGAACATTTACATGCAGGAAATGAAATCAACTTTTAAACTAACACAAGTGAAAACAGTGTGGTGGCAATTTTATTTCTTCACCTTTATTCCTCAGACTACATGGCTGAGGGTAAAATGGAACCACCGTTTTTTGGTAAGTCATACTGAGGAGAGGTATAAGATATGATGAGAAACAGAACAAAGGCATGGAATTTACAACTGCAAGGGTGATTTGTTGCACAGCAGAAAGCACTAATGAAACCGTAATCACTATTCAAGTCTGATCATTTCAGCTATTCAGCAACTAACTTTCATTTAGGACTTCATAAATATATCCAAATTGCTATGGCAGACCTCCCAGTTTATTCTAAAGAAACCAAGCCAAACCAAACATAAAAATTAACTCTAGAACTGTTTTAATTTAATATTATTTTATACAGATATTTTAAAGAAAATGTACGTGGAAGTCACTCTTCTGCTTGCAGGTGATGTTCCAGCATTCTGCAGTTTGGTTTTAGTTGAAACAAATAAAACCCAGAGGTGAGGGAGAACTAGTAAGGATATGGTCTGGAGACTGTGTTGGTGTTTCTGTGGATTTG
Organism: Cettia cetti; assembly: GCA_013401135.1. Taxonomy (NCBI): domain Eukaryota; kingdom Metazoa; phylum Chordata; class Aves; order Passeriformes; family Sylviidae; genus Cettia; species Cettia cetti. The sequence goes on along the minus strand of VZUI01047944.1, from coordinate 16,995 downwards.
GTCTGATCTCTATGGGTATGCAGTGGCACGAAGGAAGTTTGGAACTGGCAAGATACTGCATCTTGTCCTGCACAGTTGGAAAAAAAAAACAAACCAAAAACAACTCTAACAAAGGAATTGTTAATATAGAAATTTTTTTTAGGTTTTTCCCAATACAAAAAGAGTCCAGTGTGAGTACTAGTGTCAAATTTGAACCCCCAGCCTCCTAATGAGAGGAATCTATGCCCTAGCATGCTTCCAGTGAGATAACTGAGTAGACCATTGTTCCCTCACCATACATGGCGTTCGTCCTTGGTGGCTGAGCAATGCTGGTTGATTACAGTGGAGAACTGTATACAGTTTGCCACAGCTGAATGGCTTCCATGAATAAGAAACCAAAGCCAGTCGACATATTCATTAGGTTCAAAGAAATAAGTCTCAGAACTGTGGGAAAACTTTTGTTTATGTTGCTGGAGGGAAGAAAAAAAGACTGAGATAGAGACCTCCATGAAAGTAAATTTGCAGAGTGGAGCGTGCACATGTGCACACGCAGAACCACTGGGTGGACTTTCACTTATACCACATGTGATGCCTTGCTTTGTGAGTCCATGTCTTAAAACCACGGGTAACTTTGAATATGCTGAGATAATGAGTGATTCAAGTTAAAGACCCTCTTAGGATCTGGGTTTAATTTATTCTTTTAAAGTATGGGGTGTTTTTTTTCTAGAGCTATTTGTCTTCAGTGGAGTACCCTATGACTTATACTGGGGTAGCCAAAACTGAGGTGCACTTTTAATTTTTGTAGTCACAGGAAGAAAAGCACATTAATTTCTAGCATTGTTAGAAGGATTACTCAGAATTTTGTGATTCCTTTAAGGAAATTAATTTTAGCAATGACTGCCAGAGGAGCTGAAAATACACCCACTGTTTGCATTTGGATGTTCATTATTTCTCCTATCAGTTAAAGGATGTTATGATGAATTATTTATTCTCATAATGTAAATATTCCCACTGACACGTGGTTACCTTAGTTTACCATGAGATGATACAGTTTTCCTAATTCGTTACAGACATAGATTGTACTTTTAAGAGGTATGGCAGTCACATTAAGATGCGATCCAAATTTGTGGGTGGGAATATTATGTTGGCTCATCAACAGAGCCTATAATGTTTCTAGTAACACAGAAGTTCAGCATTTGCCTCTTGTTAGAGTAACAATTGAAAACATTAACCCAACTTCACAGTCATGCAACATATGCAAAATTTCATCCACACACCTCCTGAAACAAAAGACAAGTATGGCTAAATCCTTTGATCTCTTGACCAACATGGGGGAGAAAAAAACAAAATAACAAACCACCATCTGTTGGGAAACCAATGTAATAAAAACAGTGGAAAGCTAGCTTATAGTATAGACTGACTTAATTGAGGAAATGACTTATAAATAGAATTATTTCTTGATTTAGAGGCACAGGAGGAAACAAAACTGAAAGGAGTCACTGAGCTCAGGTTTGGATAGATCAGCATCAAAGCAGAATTAATAATTGTGGGATTCATGTCACAAGTCTCCAGTTGACAGGGGCTGACCTCATGAAGAAGAATCGTAAATGTGATTTCTGCCACTGAAGGAAGTGACTGCATTGTGTTTGTAGCTCAGTACCAACATCTTGTCAAATAATCTTTAAACAGCCAAGGTCACACTGCAGCAGGTCATAGCTGTGTGTGATGCTCCACATACAGACCACAGTGCTGTGAAATGCTGAACAGAAAACTAGCCAGTTATATTAAATACTCAGAATCTAACTAAGGCCTTATTGGTGAACTAATTTCACTGGTCTTTGCCTAAAATTTTGTGACAGCTGGCATGCTGTGAAGTGCCTTTTAGGCATTTTTTAGAGTCTGTGGGTTATATTTAACTCTCAGAGACATGTGAGTCTGAAAGTGCTGCCTTCTCCCATACTTTCAGACCTAATATTCACATTTTCTGCATGTTCACATTATATGAGTTTAATGGTACACTGGCAGGGTGACTGGCCTGCTGTTAGGCCCAGAAAGGTCCCAGGGAGGTTGTGTATGGCCATGGCACAGACTGCTCAGCAGTGATGGAGAGGTTCATGCCTGATCTCCTCAAAACCTGTTCCTGATGTTGCTTCTGACCACAAGACTCACTGATTCAGAATTTCCAAAGAAGGGGAATTTCCCCAAATTGAGAACACTCATGGATGCAGAAGCTTTCAAACAGATTCAGGAAAGAAAAAGTCACTTTCTACAATGGAAAGCCTCCTTGGTGTTCTTTCAAGCCCCTCTTAGACATCTCTTTCTTTCATCAGCAGCCGCAGTCAGCATGGCAAAAGTGGCTTCTCCACAATGAATAAATCTTTACCGTTTTTAATATAAAGCGAAACAACTGCAGGTGAAGCTGCTATTTCTGTGAGTAAACAGCAGGACACAGGTATTCCCAGCAGTTGCCTGGTGGAACAGGAAATAATTGTTCTTCTCTTGCTATCTTGACCATTCTCACTTTTATCTACAGACTCATGTTGATATAAAAAAATTTTCATAATACTTTCCAGATGCTTTCTTACCTTTAAAAGTTTTTGAAACCGAGTCTCTTCTCTATCCTGTTACACAAGAACTGTCTTAAATTTATTTCCATCTAAATTCATTCAAATCATAAAATTCCACTACTCCATAGTTCAATAAGAAAACAGTACTTATTTAACTAGTAATTAGTACTTTCCTTCCTAAGGAAAAAAATTACTGAATCATGTAAGAAAGCAAATAAGAATTAATTCCATATATGCCAGACACACAGAGAAGATGAATGGAAGAGGAAGGATCTCTCAAAACAAGAGCAGATAGAATTTACCCACTGTGCACTTTGTAACTTTGTTTAACACCCTTACAAAGTACGAAGAATATGTTTGTTGCCAGTATACATATAACCTTTCATCTTTTTTGCTGGCATAAGATGACACAAATAAACTAACAGTCAGTTATTTCAAGATCTTGAAATCTTGAAAGAGAAAAAAATCCTTCATCCTTCTTTAAATAATACTCCAGTGAATATAGACACCAGGTACAGGAATGTATGCTTGATTGCTGCAATACTACCTGTCAGCAGGAAGAAAATGCAGTTTAAAGAACAGGTCATGGCTTTGACAGACACTGTTTTTTGTGTATGGAAGGAAAATGGGACTGTGCACAGAATTATCTAAAAATAACATACAAAAGCAATGTATAGACATAAATAATTATCTCCATTTTGCATTAGTGCATATATCTTCTGCTATGAAGAGTTAATGAATTTACTGCTGAAATGCTGTGGGAGATTAAGAATATTACTGAAACAGGCAGTGTTTTAAATATTTGTTCTTGTCCCATATGCCTACAGCTTGTGTGATGCTGGAAATCAGACTAAGTGATTGCAGCAACTCTTTCTGTTCTCAAAATCTAAGAATAAACTGGAAGTCACTTAGAAAAAAAATTGTTTACTCTTCCATTCATGCTGAGTTTCAGCTTACATATCCTGTAACAACTTGTTTTCCGTTTATGGCACTTGGTAAGTCTGGAAATGTGCTGGCTTCTCTTGGAGCTCCTAAGCATAAACCATATAGATAGAATCTCTGCATCTTCCCTCAAATACCATTCCTGGGGGGAAGTGTTCTGTGCCCTTCTGTTCCTTCCTTCAGCTCTTCCTTGTTCATGTAAGAAAAATAATTTAATGAGTATGACCTAACTCAGATGAAATACATGCCTCTGACTCGTTCATGCCTCTGTGGACTTGGAGTAAATTAGTTATTTCCTAAGTAACTCATTTCATTGGAAAAGGGTGAGTAACTTTGCAACATTTCTTGAGAACTCAAGGAAAGACTAGTTAATGCCTGCTATTTCTTTCTCTTCAGCTTCTGTGTTATTTGCTGTAGACAATTCACATATGGTTATTTTTATTTTTTTCCCCAGAAGAAAGCTTTGTTTTTAAAAATATTTTTTTCTGTAGCTCAGTGAGTCAGAAAATAATGTGAGAAACATTTGGATGAAAAACACAGTCACCATTGGAAAAATTAGCTAAAAAGAAGAATTGTGCAGAATAAATAAATGTTGTTGTGATGAATTCACGCCTGTTACAATTGGCGATATCTTGTTATGTCATCTGATCTATTTTAATTTGTGTACATTTGCAGTCATCTACAAGTCTGGACTGTATTCTCACCTGTGGTGATATAAATCACAACTAGTGATTCTCGCAGTGCAGCATTAGTTTGCATTTTAATTATTTCAGTTTCAAATATTGCACTGCTAAGCGTAATTGTACACATTGTCCATCCCTAAGCAATTTCCTATTTAGTGCTTGTATCACATAGGTCCAGACTAACTGTCTTACAACTTCTCTCCTCTATGATTGTATATAGTTTAGTTAAGAAATGCTTCCTGATTTATGAAAATCTGTGGATTCCTTAAAGTTGCAACATGGTCACACTCAGGGAGATATATTAATAAATAAAATATTAATAAATGCTTGCATGTACATAGTCAGAAGAGAACACAATACTCTCCATTAATGAAATATGATCCATAATGAATCCTGCATGGGAGTGCTAATAACTACCTTTAGGTTAAAGTGCTCAGATGTCACAGTATAACAATATCTGTCTTAGATGTGTATCATTATGGCAAGTAATTAAAGGTTACTTAGCTGTTAAATGGTTACCTTGGAGGAATCCTTCAGTAACATGGCTTCAAACATGCCTTCACAATGAAATTAATTAAGTAAATTAAATATCAGCCTTATAATTTTTATATGTGCAGAATATCAGGCATATAAATGTATAATGTAATCGGTCAGAGGACTTGAAGATGTATGCATTTTCTATTAAGCATAAAGCAATCTTGGTCGTTCTTATGTGTAGAATAAAGCTGATGCATGTTAAAAAGAACAGTGACAAGACTGATGAAGAGAAATGGAATGTCAAAATTATCACAGTGATGTTCCATGTGCTGCATAAGTGCAAAGCTCAAGTAGCAACGTTCTGATGGGAGAAGTATTAAAATTCACTTGGTCTTTTTCACACCTCTGCTGCTACATGGAGTTAAAACCTGGTACCAAATGACTTGAGTTTTGCTAGCAGCTCAGTCTGACTCATCACAAGGATGCTTTCAGGGATTACTGAGTTGCTGCCTTCTTCTGTATTTAATATAAACCACACTAGAAAAGTTGAGCAAGCGGCTTGATGTGGATATAAACATTTTTCGCCACCTCTTAAAGTAGAAATATGACATGGGCCACATCAGTGACAGTTTTTGATTTAAAAAATAATTTCCTAGCATTATGTAAACTGGCAGTGACAAATACAAATAAAGCAGTACATTCTGCTTTTTTATTCTTTGTTTAAAGAGAAACAATCCACTAGATAAGTATATCCTTCATCTGAGACCTTTTCATATGTAAGCAAGAAGATGTAAAGTTCAGATCTCTGCTGTCCTCCTGAAACATTTGCTTTGCTCCAGTCAGTGACATTATTAACATACCTTAAGTTTACTCTTTAAATGTTTTACTTAATTATGTCTTCTGATGAAACAGAAAAGAAATAAAAAAAAAAAAAAAGAAATATGCATTATGCTGCAGAAAACTTTACTGACAACACAGCTTGGAAAGCATTAGCAACAGGAAAGGAAACATGAAGAATTAGTGATAGAAATCTGGGTTTTTTTCTTGTTCTGATTTTTTTTTTTAATGCCAGTGAGATAATTAACAGTGATGGCACCTTCTTATCAGTGATATGGAAAACTGCACATTTTGGTTCAGGATGACAACAGTGTTAGGGGTTCTTCTCTAGTTCTCAGGCTTCTGCCTGGGGAAAGTAGTTTGGTCGTAGTTGGTTTTTGCTGTCTGCAATTCAGATTTCTTAAAAGTTGAAGCTTCATTCATTGTCATGTGAAAATGGTCCTGTGTCTCTGGGCCAAAAAGAGAAGTAACCAGAACTGGTGGAACTATTTGTCCACCAGATAATCTTTAGATGCCCCTCTGTGCACTTTTGGGCCAAGCCTACATGAAGTTATCATATGTAGGAGTGAAAAAAAGTCTTAATACTTGGATTCTTATAGAATTGATCAGTTCTCTGTGCTGTAGTTTCTCAGATAATACAGAATTTTACCTCTAAGGCACAGTAAAAATATACTGATTGATTCAGTCTGATTCCAAACCTGGAGACAGTTTTTGAAGGGGGATTAGAAAACAAACTGTGTAAGAGAGGAGGGGAATTTGAAAATAAACAGTGTAAGAGAGGAAGATTATCTTCCAGTGAGTTCTTTTGCCCTGAGGTATGAGGTTTGTTTTGGTTTTTTTTGGTTGTGTGTTTTTTTTTTTTTTAATTACGAACCAGTAAGTGTGTAATCAGAAAAACAAATGGCATTGATTACTTTTTCAAAGTAGTGACTCTGATCATTTCATCTATGCTCCCAGATTGTTTGAAATATGGAACCAGCATAAAACCTGAAAGCATTTGCCATTTGTATAAATCCACATTACTCTGTGTAGCCAGTGTTTATTTACAAGTTTGCAAAGGGTTTCATAAGGGATATTCGTGTACCTACAATACAAACCATGTGTCAAACAGCAGAAAACTGCAGAGCAATAGCACTGTTGTTTTTTCCCTATACTTGATCCAAGTTGCATTTTCTGTTTGGCTAAGCATCAATGGTCATGAAGGTGGTATATCAACAATAGTCATGGTGGCATATTTAATTTAATTATAGCTGGTTGAAGTGCTTTACTTCATTTACTCTGAATAACAATTTACTTTATTCTGTTTTAACAAACCTTTCTGTTTATGCGTTTCATCATCTTTTGTTATAAGAAACAGGGATCTCATTTCATTATTTAAGTGTGGGAGTAATGAAAAAGTAAGTCTTCATCAACTTACTGTTGCTGTACCAAGGGTCTTTTTCTGGAATACTTACTGAAGAACAAATCCCTTGAAGTCTGTAGAGTATAGTCCAGACCATTAATTTTGGTTCCTAACTAAAAATCCATGAAACTTATACTGAATTTAGAATATAGAAAAATTGGACATCATTTGTCATAGAATGGTTTGGGTTGGAAGGAGTCTTAAATATCATCTGGTTCCAACCTCCATGCCATGGCACCTTCCATTGGACCAAGTTCCTCAGATTCCCATTCAGGGAGCCTGGCCTTGAAAGAAAATCACTGCTGTTTTACGTAGAAAAAGGCCATGTTCTACCAACAGGTATAATATAGCAAAATGATTCAGACTTATGTACAAAATTTACATATTCTTTTAAAGACTGGTGGGGATAAAAAGAAAATTAATGGGTAAAGTTTACTTCGTTTAACCTCAGTCGAGAAAAGAAGAAATGAGAAAGAAAGTCAAGAAAAAATGAGAGTTTGGAGAGCAAAGTGAGAGCTTTGATTGTGAAAGAGCTCTCTGCATGCCTTTAGCCTTGTCCGTAAGGAAACTTGTGAATGTCTCAAGCATTCAGTGCAAATCCCTGCACAGGCATTCTCGTTTTAGTTAAAGTAGCATTTCAGATCTGGTCTTAGCTGCTTGAAAGTAGCTGAAAATAAGCTGCTCTTAAACTGAGCTCACTGTGTCGACACAGAGTGCATGTGTTTACTGGAATCTCATTACATTCAAACATAGGGATACAAGTCTGCAGATTAGTGCTTGCCCTGAAAAGGCTGTTTAGCCTTTCAAAGGATTTTGCAGGAAAGCAAGTTGGAATACAAGCCCTTTCTGCTTGTCATTTGTAGGTTTGTGAATTTGGCTTTTATTTCTTTGTGCAAATGTGTTTTCATACAGACAGTGAAAAGCCATGACCCTCTGTAAAAAGGATTACCTTGAAGGGAGATAGTAAGACTACAGTGTAAAGGGTGGTTAATGCAGAAATGCTAAATCTTGCTGTACAAAGATTATAGCACAATAAATTTTTTTAACTCAAGGTAGTTTCCTGACATTATAAAAACAGTCACATATCAGAATCACAAAATAAAAGTCTTTAAGAGAGGGCTAAAAGAAAATAAAGGAAAATATCTGCTTTTTTTTTTTTTGTAGAAAGATGATACAGAATCCCTTAAAAATGTGTTTTCTTTTAGCTGACATTGTACCAAGTAGTTTAGATAACACTTAATGACTTAGATATTATTTTTACAATCAGTGTATTTCATGGGGTATTAAAGATAATAAATAAGGAAATACTTTAAAACAGATAATAGAAGAACATAAAGAAAACAGAAGATTTTAGTTTCTTAGAAAATTCCTGGCACCTTACTTATATGAAGCAATGACCCACTGACACATGACCCATTTGAATAAGAGGAATCAAATCCCAGTCCAGAATTATTTCTTTGGTGGATAAAGAAAAAGAGGGGTGGTTTTTAAACTTACACCTTGAATTTTTTTTCTTTTTTGTTTTTCTGAGTAGTAGGAAGTATGGTCAGAAAAAAAATCTAGAATTAACCCTTCTAAAACTTCCCAAAGAGATAAAAGCAGTATATTTTGGGGCTAACTAGGGTTTTAATTACCGCAAGAGTTAAACTGGAGCAGTAGTTAAATAACTGTGGTGAGTCGCCCAAGCTCCCCTACCAGCTTTTTTCTCTTTTGGGACTGCTTCTAAATCACTTGGTCTCTTCCAGGCTCACGAGACTAAAGTAAGTTTCCAAAAAAAGCATGTGATAAACTGCAACAGCAGCTGCAACTGCACCCAAAGTCTTCACCAAAAAAAGCAGAAATGATGCTGTAGTAGGAGGCTGGATTTGAGGGTTCATGCTTGATGTAAGGAGGATTTTAAACGTAGTAGCCATCTGGTAAGAGGTGAGATGAGATGTAAGAAAAAGCATAAATAGCTACCACTCTCATTGCATAGGTGAGGGAATGAAACATAATACTGAATTTGTCATAGCTAAACCTTCAAATGATTTCATTAAAAAGAGATTGCAATATTTTTCAAGATATTTCAGTGAACAGTTGGAGACAATGAATATGAAAACTAGGTTTGCTTTTAAAGTTGTTTTTATAGCCAAATCTCTCATGCACTGTCATCACTGACTACTTTTTGTTTTCTGTAGAGCGAGCATTAAGCTTTGTGTGCCAATGTCAAATTAGAGCACTAATCACCTATGCATGTAAGTGTCCAGTAAGGTGCTTTTATAAAAAGCAGTCTCAAAACCCCATTCAGAAGTAACTTGAGTAAATTATTTCAATGTTTTCAGGGAGATTGCTCATATGTGTGAAGTAAAACTGACACTGACAAGTTTCAACATTTAGATATTACAAAAGAGCAACTTAGTTTTGAGTTTTATAGGCTCTCCATAGGCAGCATCACAGGCAGGGTACTCCGAACAGCAAAAGGAGAGAGATTTGGGGCTGCTTATAGTGCCAGAAAGCACAGGTCATGAAATGGAGAGAAAAAGACAGTGAGAAGGATGAATACATGGCAGCAGGGAAGTATGTTGGAGGATTGGAGATGTTCGAGATTTTGCTCTTTCCTGATGTTAAGGCAATTTATTCCCTACAGACTTAGAACATCTTATTTCAGAGGATAAAAGTCATTTCACCTGATTTAATTCCCTAAAACATACTTAGTTCATGTAGTCATCCAGCCTTATCCTTAGGCAACGTAGAGAATTCTGCATCTTCAGAAATAGTGCTTTTCCTTCACATCTACCATAGCACCTGAGATGTTAATGATCATTAAATAAAAAAAAAAAAATAAAACAAAATAAAATGAAGCAGGCACTCAGCAGCAGTGCATTTCAGAAAAGTTCCTGGATATTGATTTATATTTCTCTGAACTAGAAAGAATAAAACTATACATATTGAATCCAAGAAGGGAACTCAGGAAGCAGTATGAAATTTCAGTTGCAATTTAATTGTACAAGACTTGAGTCAAATTATTGTCCATCTTAAAACAATCCACACCAGCCATCCGAAAACAACATGGACTTAGGTATTCTGTCGAACTTAGATTTTAAGGTTCACAGTCTTGACATGTAAATCTACTAGAAATCTTTGGAGTTCTTCCATGGACATTGTCACCTAAGACAGTAGATCAAATCCCCATGCTGAATATTGTATCAATAGCTAAAAACTAATGTGATGACAAGGCAGATAATAGTCGAAAGGTGGGGATGCAGCAGAAAGAAGTAAGCATATGGCCATTGTAAGCAAGCCTGGTCTATTTTGCATCCTGTTATTGTCACTTCATTTTCTGTTTGCAACTTGCAGTTTTTAATTTTCTACTAATAAACTTCTACTTTAGCTGCTCAGTAAGCGAGTATCCTCATCATAGTGCAATTTGTAATAAATGAGTTTTTAACTTCTTATATTGGTTAAGAAGATTAACAGTGCAGAATTCAAAACCTGTGACCAAAATTTGATGAGACGACTTAAAATGAGTGGCATTTGAGATAGAAAGAGGCTTCTGAATGCCAACAGACGAAATCCAGACAGCAGGAAAATAAGGTTAAAACATTCTATCTGAAGCCATTTCACAAAAAAAAAGAGAGGAAATGTGTGACATATGGTATCGAGTGAGGCACTTGAAGTTGAGTCTAAAAATGTTTAAAAAGACAGCTGTTAGCTTGCATGATTAAAAAGGGAAAGGAAGGATATTATGATACATCAAGAAGCAAGGAAGTTATGAAACCAGAGGTGGACTTGTTGGATGTTTGTTTGCTTTTCTTATCCAGTGGTTTCTAATGTTTTTATTAAATTTATCTTCAAATTCAACCTCCACCTCTATCTTCCGTTCTGTTTCTCCCAGTGACATCAGTGCTGGCTATTAACACAAAAACTGGGTGGATCCTTGAACCCTGAAACCAAATCAAAGAACAGTTTAGGGAAAGAGATAATTACATATCAGCTCTTCTTCCCTACAATATGTTTAAATAGATTAGATTATTTTAATAAGTGTTGGAAGTGATGGTAACATTTAGAATAATATTGTCACGTGAGTCTCCCCTGGCTGTACATGAATCATAGAAGTCACTGAAAAAACCCCAAATTTGTCTTGATGGAATATTTTTGTATGCATTATCTGATCTTTATTCTAAGTTAAATGACTTATTTCTTTTAAATCTTTGTTTATATGATAGTTTGGTTAATTAAGTTGCTTTACAGCAGGAAATCTGTGAGAGAGATTTTTGCTTCCGCTGCTAGTTCTTGTAAAACTCCAGTGAATAGAAAACAAGTGGCAATTTGCATATGGCAATTTGTCCATGCATGGGGAACCCAACAGAGATATTCCTTGGGAATCACAGGAAGACTAAAGGCTAACTGGGCACAAAAGCTGATGTACTCTCCCCATCACAAGTGGTCCTTACCAATTTTATTTGGCACGTTGTGCATAGCTTTGCATGTGCTGAGTAAGCTCAGTTGCCCTTCATTTGACTGGGATTTGAGGCAGGGCTATATACTTTTGTGTATGGCTCAGGAACTAGAACATTAGCTTTTTGCTTTGGCATAGATTTCCTGGCTAAATTACCTAATTTCTCTCTGCCTCATTTCATAAGAACAGTCCAATCTGTTCAGACCAAAGGCTCATTTAACCCAGGACCTTGGTTCTCACCAGGTCTCATAATGAATGTCAGCAGAGGAGAATGAGCGGCGAGCAGGCAGCAGTGCTTAGTGATATCGTCTCCCAGGCTCCAGCACTGGTTGTTCAGGGATTTCCTGAACCAGGGGTGGAATCTCTGTGTTCAATGCTTTTCAATGACTTGGTTTTGATAAATTAGTACTGGCATTTCTTGAGCTCATATATCTTTTAAGTATCCACAGCATCCCAAGCCCTACAAATTGCAACATGGGAGGAACATCTCTTTATTTTACTTTAAAACTTCTGCCTGCCAGTTCCTCATTTTGGAAAAAGACTTGAGAATACTCTTTTTTTCTTATTATTTCATTCAATGGGTATGTTTTCTGAGTTAGAAGGCTGTAACTTCATGCAGTACTGAAAATGCAGGAGTGCCATGCATTTAAAGAGGCATAAAGACACTGTTGGTTTTGTTCTTTACTTAATTCCTAAAAACGCTGTACATGAAATTTGCGTTTTCCGACTGTTACCAGGCGTTGACATTATTCATAAAAAAAGAATTAAAAAATAATTTTAAAAGTAATTACAACTTTAAAACCTTGAATTTGATCTATGAAATATGTACTGCACTAGTGTTTCTAGAATTGCTTTCTGTGAAAAGACACAGAAGGAAACCAAGAACACAGCTTTGCATAAAGTGCACAAGTTGTTCTGGTCTATTCTAGCTGAATAGTAACACTGAAACTTGAGAGGAGAGTGCCCTGGACTGGATGGCTTTTGGGAAAGATTCTTAGTTATTGATATGATAATAAAATTCCAATCTTGCAATTTAACTTCTCTACTCCTGCTAAAAACCCGTGAAACAGGAAGACAGCTGGGCTGTTACATTTCAAAATCCATAGGTGTTAATTTTAATGCCTTCATACAAAAGGAAAAGAAGGGGAAAGATGCACTTAATTCCCACATGTTTTCTGTGCATCTCTAGATGTACAGTGTGGCCCCAGTGGACCTTTCTGGCCCTGTGAAACTTGTCTTACAAGAGATCTCCAGCACCTTCCAGGTTTTTGGTTACTTTTCCTACAAGGCCATATCTCTGAGTTCTTCCCCTTCAAGGGACTTGCATTTCAGGAACCAATTATGGTTGACAATGTTTCAAAAACCGTCTCCTGTTTCTCAGGGGCCTGTAATCAGTGTTCAAATCTGAGGTAAACAAAGTTTCATCTCTAAAGAGAAGATAAGCTTAGCAGAGTTCAGAAGGTGCCTCAAACAGCACAAACACCTTCTCCTGTTGAAATGTTTACATCCAAGGTGATAGAAAACTGAGCGGCATTATCTTGCAAATGGTCCAAGAAGATTTTATTAAATAAGTACAAAGGCATGTGTTTTTCCCCTACCAATTAGGTTCAAAATTTTCAGATCCAGGGCTAAGTTATAGTAAGGAAGCAGTCTAGTTGTAAAACTAAGACAAGAAGCAACCCAATCAATAATTTAAAAGTTACACCTATGTTGTGCATATGCAAAAAAAATATGGATCCTTTTGATATTTGTTCTTCTTGATAATCTCCAAAGCTGACTTTGTTCTTTAGTTCTGGAGTTGCACAAGCATAGCTGAGGAGACAACCCAGATCATTGTCTAAAGGTACCTTTGCTCGTGAATAGCAAATTAAAAGGGTGATTTGGCACAGCAGGTGAGATGATTAATATTTCAGGTCTTATTATTTTTGTTTGTGGATGTATGTATTTGTGTGTAATAACACATTTCTAGGATGTACAGCTAAATGCAGCTGAACATTTAACATTTATCTGAATAAATGGAAATGAAACTTGCATTGTAAAACAAGTAATTGATATGGATTAAGAACACATATGATTTTTCTTCTCAGTGCTTATTGCCATTACTTTAATGATGACAAAAAGCAGAAGGGTGGTGGTACAGATGCAGGTTTAGAAACAGTATATGCATCAGTTCAAACTTTTTAAATTGATGGTGATGGAGAACAACTGTTTTAATTCATAGTCATTTGGAAGGATTTGTCATGACCTCAAGTTAACATGTAAACATGGCAAGGGATATGAGAAAGATTCCTCTGGCGTTCACTGAACCTGAAGGGAATCTTTCTAGGGCTTCAGTGGGCTCCATGCTGAAGCTCTGGGAGCAGGGCCAGAGAAGATACCCATGGAAGTCTTGGGGATCACAGCACATCTGGGATGGCATCAGTCAGTGGTATTTAGTGCTGTGGTACTTAACCCTGTGCAGAGCACAGGTCCTGCATAACTCAGTTCATTACCACAACCACTTCTCACCATGTCTGTGAGCTGGTGGTGGGGGGTGAAAAATGAAGTAATCTGAGTGCCAGCTTTCTTTGTAAAAAAAAAACTAACCAAAACCAACCAACAAAAAAAAAAAAAAAAAAAAAAAAAAAAAAAAAAAAAAAAAAAAAAAAAAAAAAAACCACGATTGGTGTGTTTGTCAGTTTGTTTTAACCAACAAAGTCAATCTATATTATGCTGTATTAAACCATACTAAACTGTACTGTACTACACTGCACCATACTATATAATGAGCCAGGACTTTGAGCCAAAGTTCTGCTAAATGAAAGGCTTCATTTCTTCAAAAATACAGGTATCAGTAATTGAGTTACCTGGTTGGATGCTGATTAGCCCTGCTGACACTGTACATTCCTATTTATGAATATACATATATAGACATACGAGCTGAGTGTATCAAATCTTCTTGCCAGTGTCACTGACTCTCTCCCCTTCTGGGGACTCCTGTGTGCTAGAAAGGCAGGAAAGATAGTGAATAATGAAGTGAATTTTAATGTACTTTTTTCAGTCACCCCGAATCAAAACCACTTAAATCCATCTGTTACTGTGTCAGTGAAGTTTTTGTTGCACTGGGAAAAGATATCAAATATTCTTGATTTTTTTAATAAAAAAAAAACCAAAAACCCAACCAGTATGAGAAATGCATTGCTCTTAGACACAGTGCCATGAGGAATAATTGCAACTTGTCACAGAGAGAGGTTATAATTATGTCTACTGTTAGTTATGTGCACAATAGAAGTTACCTTTTCAAATGCATTGTTCTCCAATGCAATACTGGTTATTAAAATTTGACGATATTATTCCTTGCTAATAAAGAAAAATGAAATGAGGCCACAGAAAGGCTGGGTGCTGTAACACTGAAAGCACGTGGAGGGGACAAAGAGGAAAGAGAAGTGCTTATTGCAGGGATTTCAGTTCTCAGCTTTGCCTCAGGAAAAGCAAAATTGCCCAAAGGGTCAGAATTTCAGCTTCTTTTTCTTAGACTTCTTCTTCAGTCTTTTTCTGAGACTTTATTTCATTTTAAAAATCTGAATATGTATCAAACACTGGTCTAGCTCTGGCACTTTATAGGCACCTCTGCATGAAATGTTGCAAATAGATTGCAGTATCTTAAAGACAAAACCAAAGCTTAATAGTTGTTTCAGTAGTTGCTGTGATGTATTTCTCTGCCCCTTTGTTACTTGCACATATTCTCTGAAAGTATGCTCACAAGGTCTTATTTTAGGGAGAAGGAATTAAGTACATTTTTCTAGGCTTGCTCCTTATTCTGTCAGTCATTTAGAGTCAGATTTTTGAAGCCTTTAATTTAGGTCATGTGTTCATATTAGAGACTTCTTCCTGGGAATTAAAAAGCAGATAGGATAAAAAGCAGTGCAGACATATGCCTTCATTTTCAGAAGTGACTAACAGCTCCAAGTATCAGAATTTTAAATTGCTCAAGAAGGTATTTGCTGAAAATCAGAGCCCTTGAGCAGGTCTTAAATTGGGTGCCCAACTTGTGAGTGTGCAAAATCACTTGGGAAATTAGAAAATCTTGGCCATATGCTTATATGTTAACCGCTTGACTAAGTCCTTTCTGTACGTTGCTTCCCCAATTTGCAGTTGTTTTTGTGTTGTAAATAAGATAGCCTTGACTCGGAAAATTCCCCAGGAAAACTGGAAAACTCTTCTCTTGTTAAACAGCACCCTAATTACAGAAGCAATTTTACAAACAATCCCCAGGGGGAATAATTTTTTTTCTCATCAGGAAGGCTCTTGAATAAAATAACACCTTTTCTAACTTCATTTATTTACAACAGGACACAAGACTGAGGCTGGGTTAGATTTATTGCCATTACATCACTGATGCTCAGTAATTCATAAAACATTGGGTCTAGGAGTCAGCACTGCTGTTATTTCCTCTGATGCCTGACCTCACCACAGTCTAATAACATACAGGAAATCCAGAAGACAAAGGGGGAAAGAAGTGGTCTTGAATGCTAAAAATAACCATAGAAAACTTGTACAATCATGTAATAAAGTATGGCCCAATAATTTATTTAACATAATAGTAGAACCTGCTAAAGCAATTAGAATCTGTTCCAAATGTTTTTAATGGAAAATATGTTGGGGGCAAGAATAAGAACACTTAAAGAATGGAGACTTTTAGGTTATGTAGTTCAGTTACATGTACTGGTTTTAGGTTTGTATATCTTATTTCCTACATATGCAGACCACTTAATAACTTGACTAGAACAGACAGTCATTGTATGGTGGTTATATTTCCAGAGGTCATCCTATATGAGCCAGACAGTCATCTTAGGTGATGTATTACACTTGACAACCCAGAAAGTTGCAATACAAAAGCATTCTAATTCTCAGTGTCCCCTGAGAATTGTTCAATATCCTTGATGGTATCTATTATGCCATTGGGATGACATTTTTGGTGTCTTTACTAATCAGTCAAGGTTGACATGTCATTCATGTTAGCTGTGTGTTTGGTTTGTTTTGAGTTGTTTTCCTTTTTCTAATCACTCCATACCTGCAAGGATTTCTAAAGCAATGAATAGTATAGTGACACTACGACAAAACTCATGTCTGCTCATTTATTTGCTGTAGAATTAGGACACATTATCCAAAATAGGCAAATCTTTAAAACTGGTGCAAATAGGCAAATGACATCATCAGGGAAAAACAAAACCAAACCCTAAAAGCTGTTGCATGAAAGTCAGGTAAGTCTGATGAATTTGGTTTGTGAAATATTTCAAAAACAAGTTCACAAACATACATATCTTTTTTGAACAGCTGCTCAGTTTGACTGTGCCTGCCCTCCTTTTTTTTACATATGTTGCACAGAGATTTGAAAGAGGCTAATATTCATATAAATACCAATATTAGTATGCAGACTAGTATGTTCAGGTGTGAAGAAGTCTTCACCATTTGACATTGACACTTGGTTTCTCTCCCAATCAGAAGCAGAAGGGTTCACTTATTATCAGCTAGGAATAATGAATAGCTTGAACCAGCTGTTCCTGAACAGCCCAGTTGGCTGTTTTCCCTTTCATTAAATTCATTTGATTATAATTAGATAGATAGATAGATAGATAGATAGATAGATAGATAGATAGATAGATAGATAGATAGATAGATAGATAGATA